>JBAMBR010005985.1:0-161260 GCA_037044475.1 Zaprionus obscuricornis | reverse complement strand
AGGCTATTGAGACATACAATAAGGTTACGCATCTTAGCGAAGATGATCGAGAACGTTTGCGTCGACTACAATTACGAATAGCCGGCACGACAGATTTAAGATGTTTATTTGTCTTGCTGCTAAGACGTTTCAATCCTAGCATTCATTCGAAACAGTATCTACAGGATTTGGTGGTGACCAATCATATTCTAATGTTGATCCTTGATAGTGCAGCCAAATTGGAAGGTGGACATACGATTGGATTATCGGATCATATATCACAGTATGTTGAAAAGAAGCTAAGGAAGCGTGTCTTAAAGCTTGATTTATCAAAATCTTCCCATTTTCTTTAGATTTGCAACCTTGGAGGTGATGCATTACTATGGCATCCTCTTGGAGGACTTTAATAACAATGGCGAATTTGTTAATGATTGTATCTTTACCATGATGCATCATATTGGCGGTGATCTGGGACAGATTGGTGTACTCTTTCAGCCGATTATATTGAAGACATATTCACGCATTTGGGAAGCCGATTATGAACTATGTGATGTATGTTTAATGTACAAATTTTATTTGAAAATCCTTTTATATAAATTTTACATTCTTTTAATGCAGGATTGGTCCGATCTTATCGAATATGTTATACACAAGTTTATGAATACACCACCCAAATCTCCATTAACTATACCGACGACTTCGTTGACCGAAATGACTAAGGAACATAATCAGGAAAATACTATTTGGTAGGTTGAAGTGAACAACCAAAGGAAACTACAGTCTACAAATGTCTCCTTATAATTTTTTAAGTTTCTAAATATCAAATAAATATTTGAAATTCGAAATATCTTTGCAGATTAATTTCACATTTCTTTTAAATCATTTTATTTTAGTTCATGTTTTAAGTTCATTTATTTTGCATTCATCAAAAATAATAAATTTTTATTATAATTGGAATTGGACATACTATAAAGGAAGATTAGATAAATATATTAAATTGTTATATTACATTTTTCAGATACTGCTTGATCTGATTATCAAGGAGAATAAATCACAACATTTGGTTTGGCTGCAAAAATTGCTATTGGAATGCTGTTACATCAAATTAATGATTAAGGGTGACAATAAAATACCAGAAGTTGATCCTATTATGGAACCAGTTGCCTTCCATTGCATCTATAAACAAAAGTCTGTACCTGTGGTACAATGGAATAATGAACAATCGACAACAATGTTATATCAACCATTTGTGTTACTTTTACATAAATTGGGAATACAATTGCCAGCTGATGCTGGTTCAATATTTGCACGTATACCGGACTTTTGGACTGCTGAGACATTATATGGGCTGGCCAAGAAATTGGGATCGTTGGATAAACGTGAGTTAAACTCGTACCACTCTAAAGTTGAAGGTGATGTATATACCGTTATCAATGAATTTTTGCTCTCTCTTTGTTTGACGAACACAAAAATTATGATTATGGGAATCTCACTCGTCCCCCACCTCGCCCAAACATTCCTACTACTATTCTATATTCAATATTCCTTAAACTTTTTCCCATTTCAATTGATTGGCAATGATCAATAATTTATTTCTCCTTCCATTCCGTCCCAAATCCATTCTGCATCTGAATATCATTCTCATTGTGTGTGTGTGTGTGTCAATCGGTGTATTTCGATATGCTCTGTGCCTCTCTTTCTCCTCATTTTCGGCTCTTATAGTGCAAATCAAATTTGATCCAAGTGAACTGGAGGATGCAAATTCATCGTGTGCCTCATCATCGCGTTATCATCATACTGGTGCCCGCAATTCGCTCAGTTCGATCAGCAGTCTTGAAGTTGATCTTGTTGAACCTGAGGAATTGGCGCTTATACCAGAAGTGGATGCGGCTGTAGAGAAGGCAGCAGCTGCAGCATCGGCCGTGCAATGCAATGAAACCTTTGCTGTGCCGAAGGCTAAGCATGCTCATTCTATAATTAGGTATGTATCGATAATTTAATCGATAATATATTATCGATAAATTAATCGATGTCATGTTATCGATAAATTAGTATCTTAATTGAAAGCTGTCAGCAATGTTTAATTGAAGATTACGAAATGTCAACACGATAATCAATTAATCGATAAGCCGAAACTTGACATTTTGTTAAATCTTAAAGCTGTGAAATTTCGTATTCGATAAGCCGATTATGCGCTTTATCGATAATCCTAAAATTGATGATCTAAATCGATAAAATATTAAGTAAACATAATCTTAATCTCTTTCCTCTCTCTCTCTCTCTCTCTCTCTCTCTATTTCTATTTCTATCTCTTTCTCTTATAGATATACACCAGATCCAACGCCGCCGGTGCCAAACTGGCTGCAGTTGGTAATGCGCAGCAAATGCAATCAACGGCAAAGTCCAGCAGCGACAGACATTAGCGATTGGTAAGTCTTTGACTATGAGTAGTATATAGTATATGTATATGAATGTGTTTTGAATATGAATATGAGTATGAATATTATGAATATGTATGTTTGTATGTTTGCTAGCGAAAATGGACAATGCCACAGCAGAAAAAGACAAAATCAGATTTATGGCACACGGCAGCCGTTAAGACTTTCGTATCTCGTCTCGCTTTGCGAACATATTGTTTACATGGCGCCCTGAATCCAATTTATGAACTTTAATGCTCGGCAGCAGCACATTTACTTTCGCGTATATGTGTGTGTGTTGACAGTTGTCGCCGACTGTAACTTGCAACTTGCAACTTGCTGCAACTCGCACTAAATGTCAGATTGCAAGTTTTTTTTTCTGGTCTCTCCATTGTCTGCTTGGTCTGTTGTGGCTTTGACTAGAATTGAGCCTCCCTGCCGTTTGGCTAACATCTAAAACACATATGCTTGTTCATCCGTTTAAGGCATTGTCCGCACACACACACATACATATGTATATATAGAAATATATGACTGTATCTTACTGTTTGTATCTATGTGGGGAACTTTTAGACCTCACACGATTGCCTGCTGCTCATGTTAAACGGCATTTTGCGTATACTTTATGATAGTTTTTCTGCCGTTGTTTATACTTGTTCTTAGACCTAAGTCTAAGATATACGATAAGTGAACTCTGAACTCTGCAGAGAGTGTAGCTAGAGGCGTTTGTTGTAGGCGTGGGATATATCTTGGGCGTTCAAAAATTGCAAAAAAATGCAAAAAAAAAAATACAATACAATATAATTTATGCCATGTGCGACAACTTTTCCATTGACACCTTTTCAGCAATGTATTTCACTTTTGAGTTATGAGCATGTCGCTGTAGTCTATGTATCTCAAAAGACAAAAAAATTCAAACCCCAAATCAAAGCGTTGTCCATGAGTTATATACATAAACTTGATCTGACCTCTGTCAGCAGTAACAGCAGCAGCAGCAAAGTTCGATTTGAACACGAAATGAAGTCATCGCGATTAGCACGCGCAGCAGTCGTTATGGCTATGCTGCCATGCTGCGAGTATCTTTATATCAGATGATGGATACAGTTTAACTGCAGTCAAGATCTGTGCATTAACAGTAGCAGCAAAAATATCAATATTAAATAAAGACAGACGGACAAGCGGGACAGCAAAAAAAATAGAAAAAAAAATATATATTAATTTAATTAAGGTGCAAAAATTATAATTGCGACCTCGTTAATTAACTTAGCCATGGCAAGCAAATGATTCACACAGCAAGCAAGCAAGCCAACGTATTAAACAGATCTTAAGATGTTTTATCGACGCCTTTTGCCTGTTACCAGTTGCTGGTTACCAGTTACCAATTTGCTAAAATGCCAGTTAACAGTTAGTAATTTGCCATGTGGCGATTATTATTAAATAAGTAATTAAAAATGAACTTCGAATGAGCAATAAATAAGTTATAAATCTTTAAAGAAATCTCAAAATGTAGACTTCAAAGTTACTTTCAAGTCTCTTCTTATATGAGAAGTCAATCTCATCATTAGATATTTTATTTCGTGAGCATATTATCGACATCTTCAAAAGTCACCGACAATACAAAAATTTCAAATGACATTTAGCAAAATTTTTTACAACTTGCATCTTCAGCTTTTTTTTTTTGTCTCTTACGCAGTCGTAGTCGCAAAACCAAACCGCAGACAGTTCAGTAAATTTCATGTGAAGAGATTAAGATAAATATATTTATATATATATAGAGAGAGAGAGAGAGAAAGATTAAGAGATTTTGTGAACCAGTTTTATATATAATATTGGCCAACAATTTAAACAATTGAACAATTTAAATACTATTATTGTGTTCTACTCATAAGCTTCGACGGCATGTGAATTATTTTACATCAACATTTTATTTATTATTCGGTTGCATTTCGCATAATGTGAAACAAGTTTGGTTACACACACACACACACATAGAGAGAGAGAGACAAATGTGTGGAAAGCACAACAAGTGAAATAAAAGTCAAAAGTTAAAAAGACAACGGTCAAAGGCTCAACAAACTCATCCAACTACACAATGTATTTATAGTCGCATTTTTTGTTTGCATTTGTTTTGCTTTTTTTTTATTTCTATGTCGAGAAATGGTAAACAAGTTCCTGATATTACATTAGCATTAGCTAAAAACCAAAGCACCAAATCAAACAATCATACATTGCGTCAGTATTTTTTTTTGTATTTTTCGGCATAGCACTAAAGACTATTAAGAATGCATAACAGCAGTGGGACAGGTTTCAATTAAAGTCAACGCGTTCAAGTGTGACAAATAAAAAAAAAAAAAAATCTTCAGTCAAAAAACAGACAGGCATCCGTTCCGTTCGACACTAATTTGCACATTAACCAGTTCTAAGATTGTATATAGAAAACATAACATAGATAAAACTAGATAGAACTATATATTATTTTTTTAATAACAAGTTCAAAATTATGCAATGTTCATAATTAGTTCAAAGTCTGAAGTATTAATATATAAGCTTTATATATGTAGAACAATAAGACTAAGTATTCTTCAACTTGCCGAAGATGTTATACTCTTGCTTAGCAAGTTTTCCTGAGCTAGCTCTGTAGTCTGCCTTGCCTCCCTATGGGCATTACAAATTCCCAACCAAAAATAAACATAGCCTCTTCAAGGCTATAAAAACTTGAATATATATATTTTCAGCAAGTGCTGCTTCTTTCTATTAGTCAAGGCTATTGTCAGCCGCGCTTCCTGCTGTTCTACGCTTTAGAAAGTCTAACAAAGATTGCTTTTAGCTTTTATTTTTATAGTTATATATAGTTATATATTTTTATAGTTATTATAGTTAACAAATCTCTAAATAAATTAAATTTATAGTTTTAATTTTTTTTTTTAATGCTCATCCAAGTTTTGCAGTGTAAAAAAAACTTGCAAGTAATTCGTTGAGTTGTCAAAGCTAAACAAATAATAATAAAATATTTATTTTTTTTTTTGTTGTTATTTTGGTAGCAAATAGCTTTAAGGCTGAGTTGCAGCTCACAGCCTATTATGTATTGTGTTAAGTTGAAGTTTAATTTAATAACTTTTAGGCAAATTAACACAAAGGCGTCGCGAGTTGAGCACGAGACACAGTTTGAGGCTTGAGGCTTGTGGCTCTTTGTAAGCTGCATGTCACGCGTGGGCGTTGATAAAAATTGCAATTTTCCAAGGTAATTTAGTTGGACGCCAGGCGAAAATTGAAATTGACATTTGTGTCTTGTTGTTGCCAGCCCACAAGGAAGCCAAAGAGACAGGAAAAAAAAAAAAAAACTTCAAGCTCCCACTGTGCCTTCACTTGAGTTAATGCTAAGCTTTTTTTTTTTCGAGAGGTCTTCGGTTCACTGTTTGCTGTGGGTTGACTGTCCGTCTTGTTGTCTGTCTAGGTGTCTTTCAGTATGTGCATAAATTGCATTATATTCTACTGTAGTATCATACAGCAGCCGGCAGATGTCTTGAGCAAATAAACAACAGCAAAGAGTTAGAGAAATAGAAACCAAAAAAAAAAAAAACTGAAACAGCAAAAATCTAATTCAAAATTCGTGGGTTCAGTATAGTCGACCTTCTAGAAGGCGCTTTGATTTTTTTTTCTTGAGTTTGGGTTTGGCCAGGTATCGCGGCAGTATACGTTACCAATGTTGTTAACATTTTGGTTTATGACTGCTGCAATTTATGGGGTAAGAAACAGAGGAGACATTAGGCATTAAGAGCAACATGCAGACAAAACATGGACACCAATTGCTCTGCTGTGGATTTGTACCAGCAGCAGCAACAGCAGCAGCAGCAGTACCATAGCACCACTAGCACCAGCAGCAGCACCACATCAATCAGTCGCATAAATCATTTTAATTATTAAATAAACAAGTTTTTTTTTTGTTGCCTCTACTGTGGCAATTGTTAAGAAAACAAAGTTTCATTGAGTCAGACAACAGCAGCAGCGGCTCATGCAACTGCAATTGTTGCAGGGTGTGAGAATAAATATATATATATATATGTGGCAAAGTACCAAAGGGTTAATTGAGCTGCCAGCTGTATTGTTACTTGCTTGCTTTCATTGTTTTGTTGCATGCATGCATGCCTGTTGAAAGATTCTTAATGTTAATTGCCAGCAAAAAACAGAATATCGATTATATATTTTATAAAATAAATTTAAAAATTATTATTATTTTTATTTATTTTTTAATTGATATTTACATTTATTATTTGCAGTGTGAGTACAACAACAATGACAGCTGATGATGAAGGCATGGGCAAATCATTTGGTTCAACGTCACAGGCAACACATACAATACATAGTGCAACACATCCAACCAGCACATTGGCTGCCATGAATAAAAAAAATAATTTCAATTTTATGTCAACACACAATGAGAATAGTAACAGTCATAGTCTTAGTCTTAGCTCTGGCTGTGGTGGCACTGTCTCATCGTTATCAATAGCAGCATTGATGAGTTCAAATGTAACGGATGCACATGCGGATGCAATGATAAAGTCACCATTGGAACGTTTAGAACTTGTTGGTTCACATTATGCACGTGCACATAATTTGGATCAGGAATATAGCGCAATGGTTGCATCGGTCTACGAGAATGAAATAGCCAAGTGAGTGTAGTATGATGTTGCAGTTGCAGTTGCATGTTGCAGTTACTATTGCGAATACACATTGCGCAAATGCTGCAAATAACTAAAATTACAAAAAACACTAAAAAAAAAAATAAACTTAAACTTAAACATAAAGAAAAAAATCTTCAAGCCGCGCCATATGTACAGCATAACTTGACAGAATGTCAAGCTGTCAATGATTTGATCAGATTGGCAGATTGGTTCAGGAGCATGCCAAAAAAATGCATTTTTCTACAATGTCTCTCACATAAATTTATGGCGGGCAATTATTCAATTTAAGGCGATTTCGATAGCTAGCCCAAAAATGGAGGCGGCCGGCCATTGCATGTCTAACTCTAATATTACTAAGTATTTCTTATGCAGCTGCCTTTTAAAGGCGTGACTATTATTTTTTTTTTCTGTTTATTTATTGCTCGTCGATTTGCAATGCAAATGGCAAATGGCAAACGGTGATTTTCTTTTTTTTTATTTTTTATTTATTATTTATTTATTTAAATTTTATTTAAATTTATTTTTTCCTTATTTTTTTTTTGGTGGGGAGTAAAAACTGATTAACAACAATAAGTTCTTATCAATTTTTAAACAAATCAAAAAATCTTATCAATTCTTATCGCAGCAGCGACAATGTTTCAGTGGCTTCGGACTTGACCCGCATGTATGTCAGCGATGAGGATGAGAAGCATGAGTTCCGAGTGCCAGTGCCGCATTATCATTGATGATTGATTGATGGCTTTTCAAGAGAGACAAAGAAAAGAAAAAGAAAAACAAACCAAAGGCAGAATCAGAGCTTGAGTTACATGTCAGAGAGTGAGAGAGAGGGAAAGAGTGGGACAGTAAAAGAAAGTGAATGAAAACGAGAGTGAGAGTAAGACAAAAATGATACCAAAATTCAAATGATTCGCGCAAGTCAAAGACAGACAAAGGCAGGCCCCAAAAAAAAAAAAAAAAAATATCCGAATTAATGGCAGTAAATAAATGTACCTTAAATTGGAAAATCTATTACCTAAACATATGCAAATCTATAACTATATCTATATCTATCTATCTGTCTATATATCTATCTATTCATACATATATATATATAAATATATATATTTATATATAAGTATTTGTATATTGAATATCAAAAATTGTATTTTAGTTGACTAGCAAAAAACTTTTAGCATTAAGCATCAAGAGCATCAACTATATATATAAATATATATATTTTGGATTCTTATATGCAAATTATATTTTGTACAAAATCAGGATTAAATAGAAAAAAATACTAAAAAAAAAATACTTAAAATAAAATATTTGCTTGAAATTTAAGTAAAAATTGAAAAATGAAATTTTATATACTAAAATCTAGTAATAAAATAAGAAATGAAAAGAAAAAAAAAAATTTGTTAAAATTTTTATAAAATTGGAAATGGAATTAAAATAGATTTTTTTTTAGCATAAACTAAAATTTGGTTTATAGATACGTAAATAAATGAATGAAATTTATGGGCAGTTCCTGGTTGAAATAGTGCAAATATACACATACATAAAATACCATGAGACATATATATATTTTTACGTAAATGCTAAAGTAAAGTATATTAAAGTCAAGTAATACATGCACATAAACACAGACACAAACACAAACACACACATACATATATACATACATATATACATACATATATACATACATATATACATACATATATACATACATATATACATACATATATACATACATATATACATACATATTCATGTAGTTTAAGCTGCACATGTATTTTATCATAACAATAAGTAAAACTTTATGTCCAGCTGTTAATGCTACAACTACAACTATAACTAAAATTATAACTATAACTAATAAAGCTTTTCTTGTAGTAATCAATGTTGTTTCTTTGCTCTTTTTGCTGTTCAAGTTATTATTGTTTTCACAGCCCACACGCTGTGTGTTCTCTGCATCCAACAAAACATTTGAACTCTTTGTATCAGAAATGAATTTTATAGATATTGGGAAAACTGTTGAAATCTATGCGATGCAGCGCTTAGCCAAATGTGAATTAATGTGCAGCAAATTGGCGGAGCCAGAAGAAAAACGAGCTATGACCATAGCAAATTAAGGTCATTGGCGAAACGAAATCTCCAAACAGCATTTTGTTTGCTGCTGCTGTTGCTGCCTTTGTATCTTTGTATCTTTTGCAGTAGCAATGTATGTATGTATATAGCGGTATCTTTAGCATTTTGACTATATCCGTATCTCTGTAACCACGCAATGTAACATAGTCAGCAAACAGTAGCACCCCAAAAAAAAAATCAAATGCAAAAAGTAAATCTCATATGCTAGACATACACAGTATGCTTAATATGGCTCAAAAAAACAGAGAAATAATAAATAAATAAATAAATAAATTGTATGTCGCATATGTTGCCGGCCAAAGCCCAGCTAAAATGGTAAACATGCCAAAAACAATTACCAAATGCTACAAGCAACAACAGCAACAACAACAACAAGAAATTGCTTGCAAAAAAAAACAAAAAAAAAAAAAATAACCGTAAGAAAATGATAATAATAATAATTGTGGCCAATTGCTGTTTAGTTGCCAGTTAATTGCAACATGGCCAAGACATGGCAATGCTGCACGAATTATTCTTTCTGTTACTGTTGTTGTTGCGGCCCACTACAAAAGTTCTCCAATATTTTTTTTCATACAATTCTTTTCCTCAAAAAAAAAAAAAAACTTTAACAAAAAGCAAAAGTCTAAAAGCAAAAGAAGGCCCATTCATAGCACTATGGAGGCCAATATGACTGCGTGAACTGGTTCCAATATAACTTTGAATATTTAATGATATTTCTAAAAATGATTTCCATAAAATTATTAATTATTAGCTATTAAATTGCGCATTTCCCAATTGAAAGTGATTTTCATAGTTTATAATTTTAGCGGCGCTAGTAAAAAAAACAACAAAAAAATTTGAAATTGAAATTGAAAAATTCATTTGAATTTTTATAGGAAGATATTTTTTTTATTTTTTTTGCAAATTTATGCTGATTTTAGTAGCATTAAAAACCATTTGATATTATGCAAAAAAAATTTATTTTTAATTGCAGAAATGCGATGTGAAGTCTTTAGATCAAATCAAATGGTTTTTAATGCTACTAAATTCAGCATAAAATCAAAAAAAAAAAAATAAAATAAAAGTTTTTTGCTAGTCAACTAAAATACAATTTTTGATATTCAATATACAAATACTTATATATAAATATATATATTTATATATATATATGTATGAATAGATAGATATATAGACAGATAGATAGATATAGATATAGTTATAGATTTGCATATGTTTAGGTAATAGATTTTCCAATTTAAGGTACATTTATTTACTGCCATTAATTCGGATATTTTTTTTTTTTTTTTTTGGGGCCTGCCTTTGTCTGCCTTCAACTTGCGCGAATCATTTGAATTTTGGTATCATTTTTGTCTTACTCTCACTCTCGTTTTGTTTACCTTTCATTTTCTGTCCCACTCTTTCCCTCTCTCTCACTCTCTGACATGTAACTCAAGCTCTGATTCTGCCTTTGATTTGTTTTTCTTTTTCTTTTCTTTGTCTCTCTTGAAAATCCATCAATCAATCATCAATGATAATGCGGCACTGGCACTCGGAACTCATGCTTCTCATCCTCATCGCTGACATACATGCGGGTCAAGTCCGAAGCCACTGAAACATTGTCGCTGCTGCGATAAGAATTGATAAGATTTTTTGATTTGTTTAAAAATTGATAAGAACTTATTGTTGTTAATCAGTTTTTACTCCCCACCAAAAAAAAATAAGGAAAAAATAAATTTAAATAAAATTTAAATAAATAAATAATAAATAAAAAATAAAAAAATAGAAAATCACCGTTTGCCATTTGCCATTTGCATTGCAAATCGACGAGCAATAAATAAACAGAAAAAAAAAAAAATAATAGTCACGCCTTGCATAAGAAATACTTAGTAATATTAGAGTTAGACATGCAATGGCCGGCCGCCTCCATTTTTGGGCTAGCTATCGAAATCGCCTTAAATTGAATAATTGCCCGCCATAAATTTATGTGAGAGACATTGTAGAAAAATGCATTTTTTTGGCATGCTCCTGAACCAATCTGCCAATCTGATCAAATCATTGACAGCTTGACATTCTGTCAAGTTATGCTGTACATATGGCGCGGCTTGAAGATTTTTTTCTTTATGTTTAAGTTTAAGTTTATTTTTTTTTTTAGTGTTTTTTGTAATTTTAGTTATTTGCAGCATTTGCGCAATGTGTATTCGCAATAGTAACTGCAACATGCAACTGCAACTGCAACATCAAGTACTACCACTCACTTGGCTATTTCATTCTCGTAGACCGATGCAACCATTGCGCTATATTCCTGATCCAAATTATGTGCACGTGCATAATGTGAACCAACAAGTTCTAAACGTTCCAATGGTGACTTTATCATTGCATCCGCATGTGCATCCGTTACATTTGAACTCATCAGTGCTGCTATTGATAACGATGAGACAGTGCCACCACAGCCAGAGCTAAGACTAAGACTATGACTGTTACTATTCTCATTGTGTGTTGACATAAAATTGAAATTATTTTTTTTATTCATGGCAGCCAATGTGCTGGTTGGATGTGTTGCACTATGTATTGTATGTGTTGCCTGTGACGTTGAACCAAATGATTTGCCCATGCCTTCATCATCAGCTGTCATTGTCGTGGTACTCACACTGCAAGTAATAAATGTAAATATCAATTAAAAAATAAATAAAAAATAATAATAATAATTTTTAAATTTATTTTATAAAATATATAATCGATATTCTGTTTTTTTTGCTGGCAATTAACATTAAGAATCTTTCAACAGGCAAGCATGCATGCAACAAAACAATGAAAGCAAGCAAGTAACAATACAGATGGCAGCTCAATTAACCCTTTGGTACTTTGCCACATATATATATATTTATTCTCACACCCTGCAACAATTGCAGTTGCATGAGCCGCTGCTGCTGTTGTCTGACTCAACGAAACTTTGTTTTCTTAACAATTGCCACAGTAGAAGCAACAAAAAAAAAAAATAAAAAAAAACTTGTTTATTTAATAATTAAAATGATTTATGCGACTGATTGATGTGGTGCTGCTGGTGGTGCTAGTGGTGCTATGGTACTGCTGCTGCTGTTGCTGCTGCTGGTACAAATCCACAGCAGAGCAATTGGTGTCCATGTTTTGTCTGCATGTTGCTCTTAATGCCTAATGTCTCCTCTGTTTCTTGCCCCATAAATTGCAGCAGTCATAAACCAAAATGTTAACAACATTGGTAACGTACACTGCCGCGATACCTGGCCAAACCCAAAACCCAAACTCAAACTCAAAAAAAATCAAAGCGCCTTCTAGAAGGTCGACTATACTGAACCCACGAATTTTGAATTAGATTTTTGCTGTTTCAGTTTTTTTTTTTTTTTTGGTTTCTATTTCTCTAACTCTTTGCTGTTGTTTATTTGCTCAAGACATCTGCCGGCTGCTGTATGATACTACAGTAGAATATAATGCAATTTATGCACATACTGAAAGACAACTAGACAGACAACAAGACGGACAGTCAACCCACAGCAAACAGCGAACACGAAAGACCTCTCGAAAAAAAAAGAGCTTAGCATTAACTCAAGTGAAGGCACAGTGGGAGCTTGAAGTTTTTTTTTTTTTTTCCTGTCTCTTTGGCTTCCTTGTGGGCTGGCAACAACAACAACAAGACACAAATGTCAATTTCAATTTTCGCCTGGCGTCCAACTAAATTACCTTGGAAAATTGCAATTTTTATCAACGCCCACGCGTGACATGCAGCTTACAAAGAGCCACAAGCCTCGAGCCTCGTACTGTGTCTCGTGCTCAACTCGCGACGCCTTTGTGTTAATTTGCCTAAAAGTTATTAAATTAAACTTCAACTTAACACATACACAATAGGCTGTGAGCTGCAACTCAGCCTTAAAGCTATTTGCTACCAAAACAACAGCAACAACAAAAAAAAAATAAATTTTTTATTATTATTTGTTTGGCTTTGACAACTCAACGAATTACTTGCAAGTTTTTTTTACACTGCAAAACTTGGATGAGCATTAAAAAAAAAAATTAAAACTATAAATTTAATTTATTTAGAGATTTGCTTAAACTATAAAAATAAAAACTAAAAGCAATCTTTGCTAGACTTTCTAAAGCGTAGAACAGCAGGAAGCGCGGCTGACAATAGCCTTGACTAATAGAAAGAAGCAGCATTAACTGAAAATAAACTTTTAAATTTTTATAGCCTTGAAGAGGCTATGTTTATTTTTGGATGGGGAATATGTAATGCCCATAGGGAGGCATGGCAGACTACAGAGTGTAAATCAATATCTAGCTCAGGGAAATTTAACATGCAAGAGTATAACATCTTCGGCAAGTTAAAGAGTATTATATATTAATACTTCAGACTTTGAACTAATTATGAACATTGCATAATTTTGAACTTGTTATTAAAAAAAATAATATATAGTTCTATCTAGTTTTATCTATGTTATGTTTTCTATATACAATTTTAGAACTGGTTAATGTGCAAATTAGTGTCGGAACGGAACGGATGCCTGTCTGTTTTTTGGCTGATGATTTTTTTTTTTTTTTTATTTGTCACACTTGGACGCGTTGACTTTAATTGAAACCTGTCCCACTGCTGTTATGCATTCTTAATAGTCTTTAGTTCCAAGCCGCCAAAAAAAAAATACTGACGCAATGTATGATTGTTTGATTTGATGCTTTGGTTTTTAGCTAATGCTAATGTAATATCAGGAACTTGTTTACCATTTCTCGACATAGAAATAAAAAAAAAAAAGCAAAACAAATGCAAAAAAAATGCGACTATAAATACATTGTGTAGTTGGATGAGTTTGTTGAGCCTTTGACCGTTGTCTTTTTAACTTTTGACTTTTATTTCACTTGTTGTGCTTTCCACACATTTGTCTCTCTCTCTCTATGTGTGTGTGTGTGTGTGTAACCAAACTTGTTTCACATTATGCGAAATGCAACCGAATAATAAATAAAATGTTGATGTAAAATAATTCACATGCCGTCGAAGCTTATGAGTAGAACACAATAATAGTATTTAAATTGTTCAATTGTTTAAATTGTTGGCCAATATTATATATATATATATATAAAACTGGTTCACAAAATCTCTTAATCTTTCTCTCTCTCTCTCTCTATATATATATAAATATATTTATCTTAATCTCTTCACATGAAATTTACTGAACTGGCTGCGGTTTGGTTTTGCGACTACGACTGCGTAAGAGACAAAAAAAAAAAGCTGAAGATGCAAGTTGTAAAAATTTTGCTAAATGTCATTTGAAATTTTTGTATTGTCGGTGACTTTTGAAGATGTCGATAATATGCTCACGAAATAAAATATCTAATGATGAGATTGACTTCTCATATAAGAAGAGACTTGAAAGTAACTTTGAAGTCTACATTTTGAGATTTCTTTAAAGATTTATAACTTATTTATTGCTCATTCGAAGTTCATTTTTAATTACTTATTTAACAATAATGTTTAATCGCCACATGGCAAATTACTAACTGTTAACTGGCATTTTAGCAAATTGGTAAATGGCAACCAACAACTGGTAACTGGTAACTGGCAAAAGGCGTTGATAAAACATCTTAAGATCTGTTTAATACGTTGGCTTGCTTGCTTGCTGTGTGAATCATTTGCTTGCCATGGCTAAGTTAATTAACGAGGTCGCAATTATAATTTTTGCACCTTAATTAAATTAATATATTTTTTTTTTCTATTTTTTTGCTGTCCCGCTTGTCCGTCTGTCTTTATTTAATATTGATATTTTTGCTGCTACTGTTAATGCACAGATCTTGACTGCAGTTAAACTGTATCCATCATCAGATATAAAGATACTCGCAGCATGGCAGCATAGCCATAACGACTGCTGCGCGTGCTAATCGCGATGACTTCATTTCGTGTTCAAATCGAACTTTGCTGCTGCTGTTACTGCTGTTACTGCTGACAGAGGTCAGATCAAGTTTATGTATATAACTCATGGACAACGCTTTGATTTGGGGTTTGAATTTTTGTCTTTTGAGATACATAGACTACAGCGACATGCTCATAACTCAAAAGTGAAACACATTGCTGAAAAGGTGTCAATGGAAAAGTTGTCGCACATGGCATAAATTATATTGTATTGTATTTTTTTTTTTGCATTTTTTTGCAATTTTTGAACGCCCAAGATATATCCCACGCCTACAACAAACGCCTCTAGCTACACTCTCTGCAGAGTTCAGAGTTCACTTATCGTATATCTTAGACTTAGGTCTAAGAACAAGTATAAACAACGGCAGAAAAACTATCATAAAGTATACGCAAAATGCCGTTTAACATGAGCAGCAGGCAATCGTGTGAGGTCTAAAAGTTCCCCACATAGATACAAACAGTAAGATACAGTCATATATTTCTATATATACATATGTATGTGTGTGCGGACAATGCCTTAAACGGATGAACAAGCATATGTGTTTTAGATGTTAGCCAAACGGCAGGGAGGCTCAATTCTAGTCAAAGCCACAACAGACCAAGCAGACAATGGAGAGACCAGAAAAAAAACTTGCAATCTGACATTTAGTGCGAGTTGCAGCAAGTTGCAAGTTGCAAGTTACAGTCGGCGACAACTGTCAACACACACACATATACGCGAAAGTAAATGTGCTGCTGCCGAGCATTAAAGTTCATAAATTGGATTCAGGGCGCCATGTAAACAATATGTTCGCAAAGCGAGACGAGATACGAAAGTCTTAACGGCTGCCGTGTGCCATAAATCTGATTTTGTCTTTTTCTGCTGTGGCATTGTCCATTTTCGCTAGCAAACATACAAACATACATATTCATAATATTCATACTCATATTCATATTCAAAACACATTCATATACATATACTATATACTACTCATAGTCAAAGACTTACCAATCGCTAATGTCTGTCGCTGCTGGACTTTGCCGTTGATTGCATTTGCTGCGCATTACCAACTGCAGCCAGTTCGGCACCGGCGGCGTTGGATCTGGTGTATATCTATAAGAGAAAGAGATAGAAATAGAAATAGAGAGAGAGAGAGAGAGAGAGAGAGAAAAGAGATTAAGATTATGTTTACTTAATATTTTATCGATTTAGATCATCAATTTCAGGATTATCGATAAAGCGCATAATCAGCTTATCGAATACGAAATTTCACAGCTTTAAGATTTAACAAAATGTCAAGTTTCGGCTTATCGATTAATTGATTATCGTGTTGACATTTCGTAATCTTCAATTAAACATTGCAGACAGCTTTCAATTAAGATACTAATTTATCGATAACATGATATCGATTAATTTATCGATAACATGATATCGATTAATTTATCGATACATACCTAATTATAGAATGAGCATGCTTAGCCTTCGGTACAGCAAAGGTTTCATTGCATTGCACGGCCGATGCTGCAGCTGCTGCCTTCTCTACAGCCGCATCCACTTCTGGTATAAGCGCCAATTCCTCAGGCTCAACAAGATCAACTTCAAGACTGCTGATCGAACTGAGCGAATTGCGGGCACCAGTATGATGATAACGCGATGATGAGGCACACGATGAATTTGCATCCTCCAGTTCACTTGGATCAAATTTGATTTGCACTATAAGAGCCGAAAATGAGGAGAAAGAGAGGCACAGAGCATATCGAAATACACCGATTGACACACACACACACACAATGAGAATGATATTCAGATGCAGAATGGATTTGGGACGGAATGGAAGGAAGAAATAAATTATTGATCATTGCCAATCAATTGAAATGGGGAAAAGTTTAAGGAATATTGAATATAGAATAGTAGTAGGAATGTTTGGGCGAGGTGGGGGACGAGTGAGATTCCCATAATCATAATTTTTGTGTTCGTCAAACAAAGAGAGAGCAAAAATTCATTGATAACGGTATATACATCACCTTCAACTTTAGAGTGGTACGAGTTTAACTCACGTTTATCCAACGATCCCAATTTCTTGGCCAGCCCATATAATGTCTCAGCAGTCCAAAAGTCCGGTATACGTGCAAATATTGAACCAGCATCAGCTGGCAATTGTATTCCCAATTTGTGTAAAAGTAACACAAATGGTTGATATAACATTGTCGTCGACTGTTCATTATTCCATTGTACTACAGGTACAGACTTTTGTTTATAGATGCAATGGAAGGCAACTGGTTCCATAATAGGATCAACTTCTGGTATTTTATTGTCACCCTTAATCATTAACTTGATGTAACAGCATTCCAATAGCAATTTTTGCAGCCAAACCAAATGTTGTGATTTATTCTCCTTGATAATCAGATCAAGCAGTATCTGGAAAATGTAATATAATAATTTAATATATTTATCCAATCTTTCTTTATAGCTTTGCTAACTCACCTGTACATCATCTGAGGGTTTACCATAGGCGCTTTCTTTGAGCTCAATACCCGATTCAGTAGTCACCGATGTGGGCGTGGTTAGCAGTGTACGTTGATACTCAGCATCTTCATACTTCATCAGATCATCATATTCCAGCAGTGTTATAATATCCTAAATAAATAAAAAGAATTATTTAAAGTCGAGTTTATCTTGATTTCTGAAATCAAAAACTTACCTGCTGCAGCAACTGTTGTATGATTGAAATGCGTGTCTTCAACTTGTTGCCATTGTTGCTAAACAGTTTGACAATCTTGCCAACACAATCACCACACTTCTTGCTCTGTACATAATACCAATAGAGTGTATCCATTTCTTCCTGTGACCAAGTGCTACATATAGAAAAGAAAATTATATTCTAGCTTACTTTTTAACCTAACCATGTAAAGTAAAAAAAAAATTCTATGTCCAATTCCAATTATAATAAAAATTTATTATTTTTGATGAATGCAAAATAAATGAACTTAAAACATGAACTAAAATAAAATGATTAAAAAGAAATGTGAAATTAATCTGCAAGATATTTCGAATTTCAAATATTTATTTGATATTTAGAAACTTAAAAAATTATAAGCAGACATTTGTAGACTGTAGTTTCCTTTGGTTGTTCACTTCAACCTACCAAATAGTATTTTCCTGATTATGTTCCTTAGTCATTTCGGTCAACGAAGTCGTCGGTATAGTTAATGGAGATTTGGGTGGTGTATTCATAAACTTGTGTATAACATATTCTATAAGATCGGACCAATCCTACAATAAAAAAAAAGTAAAATTTATATAAAAGAATTTTTAATTAAGTTTTTTACATTAAACATACATCACATAGTTCATAATCGGCTTCCCAAATGCGTGAATATGTCTTCAATATAATCGGCTGAAAGAGTACACCAATCTGTCCCAAATCACCGCCAATATGATGCATCATGGTAAAGATACAATCATTAACAAATTCGCCATTGTTATTAAAGTCCTCCAAGAGGATGCCATAATAATGCATCACCTCCAAGGTAGCAAACCTAAGGGAAAAGAATAGATTTTGATAAATCAAGCTTTAAGACACACTTCCTTCTCCACATACTGTGATATATGATCCGATAATCCAATCGTATGTCCACCTTCCAATTTGGCTGCACTATCAAGGATCAACATTAGAATATGATTGGTCACCACCAAATCCTGTAGATACTGTTTCGAATGAATGCTAGGATTGAAACGTCTTAGTAGCAAGACAAATAAACATCTTAAATCTGTTGTGTTGGCTATTTGTAACTGTAGTTGACGCAAATGTTCTCGATCATCTTCGCTAAGATGCGTAACCTTATTATATGTCTCAATAGCCTGTAGGAATTCTCTGATAGCCGTCACCACCAGATGCATACGACGTAAATATGGTTTCAAATCGCTTCCTTCCTGTCGCGCATTCATTTCCAATTGTTCACATAGACTGACACCTTCATAGGTCAGATAACTAATGACATCATAGGTAAGTATGGTATCAATATGCTCCATGTCTAGCTCAAGTTGAGCAGCAAATTTGAGGAAATATGTGACAAGCCAAAAGAAATGCGATGTATCAATGGGAACCTTCTATCAAGGAATTATAAATCCAATTTAATCAAAGCTCAATATAACAATTTGTTCTCCAATCTGTACTTACCGCATTGGACATTAGCTGCGAGTGCAATTCTTCTACCAAATGATTGTAACCCTTGAGTAGAAAATCAACAGTGAATTCCTTCAACAGATTGGAGATATCATCATCTGTCGGTGTATGTTGTACTAATCCCTTCATATTAATACTATGTAAGGAGAAGCTTGTGAGGATTATTTTTAGTTTAATGATCTGGCAAGCAACTACTTACAGGCTACTCTTGCTGCGCTTCACCAACTTCTTGCGACGCAATTCCTTTTTGTCTTGTGGCGACATCAGATTGCGTGTCTTATTACGTGGCTTTGTATTACATGGTGGCTTCTGATGCTGTGGTTTACCTTGCGGTGTATCATCATCGTTGCTGGAGGTTGATATTGATTCTTGATTCTCCACTTGTGTACCATAACCACAATCAGACATCTCAGATGTTGAGGATGGACATTCACGCTTCTGTGGACAACATTTGCCCATGGTCAATTGCAGTTGACCCGAATGTGGTGACTTTTGACCCAATTTAACGGCCGAAATATGCGAATGTGAATGCGAGTGATAACCCTCGGCAAGTCTATCTGCCAATATCGTGCGACGTGTGGGCAATGGTGGTGGTGGCTTAAAGGGTTCAAAGGGTAAGCTAGTTGTGGTACTTATTGTTGGAGTTGTTGTAGTTTCTGTGGCTGTGGTGGTCGGGTACACCTCAGTGGTAGTGCTGTTGACATTGTCAGCTGGTTGTGTTTGTTTTGGTTGTTCTTGATTCTCCTCCTGTTCATAGTGTTGCATCTGTATTTCAAAATCCTCTTCATCATCCATTAACTCTACGCTGGCAACATCATTATTCGTTGGTGAGCCTGGTAGATCGGCTATATCGCTTACAGATTCACATCTATCTGGTTTCTTAGCTGCCTCCCGTGCCATGGCATTCTGATATTCATGACCCTTACGACTGACTTCATGCAGGGTGGCTTCCGTTCCATCTCTCAGTGCTTGACGTCGCTCATCGGAACCTTCTTTGTTACCGCCCCCATTGCTACCGTTATCCGAAGAATCAGAAGTTGGATCTGATGTTAGCATAGGACTTGAATCACCGCTACCCTGTTTAGGTGGCGATGTATTACTTTCGTTATCTTCTGAACTTTCCGACAGGGATGCCTCAAACCAAAGATTTAATAGCTTCTGCAGTGTGCTAACATGTTGATCCTTGTAGATCAATGCGATCAGCTGTACCATAGTGACACCCCATAGAGCACGTTGCGGACATGTCATCAGATAGAGCATCAATTTGTCAATACTTTGAATGAACAGATTCCATAATATGGTATTCTGCATAGAGATCTGATGATTTCCGCTAGTTTGAAGCATAGGCATAAGAAAATGTGCTTGTGTCTCTGGTATATGAAGAATGTTGCGTAATAACAAGAGACAATTATTGATCTGATCACATTTGTGCGGTGATAATTTTGGATCTGATTCCAATATATGTTTCATATATTCGACAACACTTTTCGTACTCTTTGGATCGGTGAAGGCCTCTTTGCTGCTATAAAGTAACTTATTCAGCTCAAAAATGGTATGACGTCCGACTTCCGTACGATACATAACATCAACCGAAAAGAGACACTCCACCGGTACAGTGAGATTTACCAGTATACGTATAACCGACTCCAGTACAGCATCATCTTTGGCATTCTCCAGCAATGGTATCAAATCAGAACGAACATTCTGTCCAAAACCAATAGCACGTCGAAAAGTGCGTAAAGTTTGATCCTCATACGTTAATTTATAATTAATCTCCTCAAGAATAGCTAAAGAATTGAGAGAATTAATTATTTACCATAAATAAATTCGTAAATTGTTACTGTTGACGTACCTAATGCATTGGGGCTGACCACGTAGGTATCTCCCTCCAGGGAGCCCAACGAGGAGAAAGCGCTGTGCAACTGTGGCGTTGCAAGTAACCAGTCCATAACAGATCCGCTCTACTTGTAGTACACTATTTCTTTATGTTGTAAACAAAATTAAGCTTACAATTTTACAAAGCGAACTGTGGCGCATTGTCAAAACTGCATACAAAGGAATTCCTTAAAAAAAGGATGCAAATCTTGGTCTTCTTTGAATACTAAAAAAAAAAAAACAAAAGAAAAAAATATTTAAAAATTTTTTCCAAATATTTTATAGTTAAAATATTGAAAAATAATTAAATTTAATTTTAAAAGTAAATATTAAATATTTATTATTTTAAAAGTAAATATTCAATATTTATTATTTTAAAAGTAAATATTAAATAATTTAAATATTACAATAAATATTTATTAGCAGTAATTTAAGCTCATTCATCAACCTCCAAAAAGTATTTTACATATTTTCTAAATTTAAATTATATTTAATAAAAAAAAAAAAATAAAAAAAAATTATCTTTTCATCAAGCAACCTTGAGACTGTCAACAGTTGAGAAAACTGCACCCGTATGTGATTTGTATATCTGATTTGTTTATGACATATAAACAAATCGCATAATTGAATATATCTAATATTTATATTCATCACTCACAAGCTGCCAGCATGAATCATATTCCGATGCAATTATACAACAAGAACTGTCCAGAGCTTAAACCGTCAACGTTGCAAACACAAACACACACACACATACACAGAGCAACGCTTGCCATAAATAGAAATAAGAGCTGCCCACAAGTGAGCTGCATGTGACCAATGTTCCGCGTAGCATAGCTGACTGTCCAGAGTGCCAAGCAAAGACCACGTCACCTTAACCCAACCATGCAGAGCTGAGTCGCTGTAAGTCTGGCAGTGAGTGAGTGCAATGTGCATTGAGTGCGTGCAGGATAACGCGACACTATCTTAACTTTGCTAACACGTGAGCAAGCAGCTAAAAATTGCAGAGAGGGGCTGTTCTCTGCTGCCCATCGAAAAAGACACGCCCACAAAAATATTGTAAGCATTTTACAATGGATTACCAGCTATCGATGCGATGCGATTGAATACAAATTCAACCCTAAATGCACACGTAACTATACGCAGCATAAGCATTCACTGACATCCGCAGTCCGCATGTGACTTATATACACACAAACACAAATGCAAATACAAGTAAGCAGATACAACATACACACACACATACACAAATATACGTATAGAAAAAAGAAAAGAAAAACTTTTGTTGATTGTGTAAACGTCTCAGCTGGAGGACAACTAGGAGCTACACAACGAGCTGCTTAAGTTCATGCAGTGCCCCAGTGTCATTCTAGTGTACTACCATCTCCCCTCGTATTCATCTCTATTCACCCTGATATCTTTTGTCTGTTGCGCCAGCTCACAGTATTGATATTATATGCTTTTCGTTTGACATCGAAAAATGTACAAAGTATTCATGGCTTTAACCTGCAGCGAAGCTTAACAAATGTTGACAATTGTTTAGCAAGCTTATTTTTGTCTACCATTCAATATAAATTCTTTGTTTCTCTTTTGCTTTCTTACTCTCTCTCTCTCTCTCTCGCTTGTTCTGTCAATGTTGCTGTTTTTATAAGTTAGTTGAGTTTTAGGTCAAAGCAATTTTTGTATTGATTCGCTTGCGTATTTTTTGTTGCATACTTTTATGTGCTCGCTGAAAATGTCATGTGCTAAAAATGCAACAAGTGAATGTTGATAATTTTAGCACACATTGAATGAAACCTGGGACTAATATAAATTCTATTGTTAGTTAATGCTTAGTAATTTATGGAAATTATTATGAATATTAATTAAAATTTATTTTTTTATAATATAATTTTTAATTTCACATATTTTATGAATATAATTAATAATAATTAAATATAATTTGTAATAATGCGATGAGCAATGAGTAATGATGATAAAAGTTAATAATTATTAGTTGTCTAATATTACAATATTGTTAATATACTTGATTTTGAAGCGCACAACCCCAATACCATTTCCGGTCAGAGAGTTATGAAACCACATGGACTTCTATCTCGTTGCTTACATAAAATTTGTTTCACAAACTACATGAACAACAACAACAACAACATTGACAACAACAATAACAACAGACAAAATGATATGCGCATTGTATTTGTTTTTACCCTCGAACAAATCAAAATGCATTTAATTTTTTTTTTCTTCTTTTTACAAAGAAAATTCATTCAAAAACTTTGTTGAATATATTTAACAAATTCGAACGGTGCAATAAGTCTGCGATTCTATATAAAAATGTCCATATGATAAATACATATATGGTAAAGAAACTTCAAGTTTGAATTGCAAAAACAGTGAAAGTAAAAGATTTCCTTTAGATGAACACATTACCAACATCCGATAGAACGATGTACGATTGACATATGCTGCAGCTGTCAGCAGCAGTTTGTTGACAATAGACAAATATGAAATGCTTTGAAAATACTCCCCATGGCGTTTGCACAGGGAGAATGAAAAGTATAACGAGGGTAACTTAATAATTGAATGTAACATTGATTACAAGAATTTCATTATGAGCTGAAATTCAATAAACAGCAAAGCATTTTGCCCTTTAAAATTTCTAACATCTACTAAAATTATAAAGCTTGCATGAATCATTATATACTACGATTTATTTGTTAAGCTTTAAAATTGTACAAATTTCTCAAAGCGGCCCATTGTCTGTCAGGTATCATATGGTACATTTGCTGTCGTTAACAGTTCAATGACTGCAAATTCAACGATTTTTCTTTTCTGCTAAGCATTGCGAATAATTTCACATAATATTTTTGGTGTATTATTATTTAAATTGCAATAATAAAAAATTATATAATGTTCACAATTCTTAGCTTGAAGTATAGCAAAGTCTAATAAGTGACAGACAGACAGAGATAATTGCATTGTCAGCATAAATTGCAATTTTAAACTTGGCGCTTTAAACTTGTTAGTTGCAAGCTTTTGCTACATTTGTAATTTGTGCTTTGGCTTAAAGCTTTACTTTGTAGGCTACGTCATTAAAAACTGTGCTAGGTCGGGTCTGTTAGACGATCCCCTGTTCTTTCTCATGCTTGGATTGGAACTAATTAGTTTATGTTTATTTGCTTACCGGATTCTTGCTGTCTCGCTTGCAGTTGCTGTGCTATTTAATATTCCACAGTGGTTAAAATGTTATTTGTTTTATTCCAAAATTTTATTTGCACTGTAAATATTATAAAATTTTTTTTATTATTTTTATATTTTTTATAAAAAATATTTTAAAATTTTATTTATTTATTTTTAATATTATATTATTCAGCACTTTCTTTCTTTTTTTTAGCATAATGAATTTTAGCAATTAATTGATTTACACTGATGAAATTGCATTTTAATTATAGATTTGCGTGTTATTTTGCATGTAACGCAAAATATTCTTTGTAAATTTCAAGTTGAACTTACGTAAAATGCAAACACAACAGCAAAATAGCAATTTGCACTTTTATCAATTGCTGTGCAAGCAGAGTAATAGAGCATATAGAACTTACAATACTATATATAGTATTATTCACTTGCACAACAACAGTAGTGCAAACATATTCCCCGACACAGACACTATTTGCATATAGTATAACTGTAACTTGTATTTATTTTCCACAAATTAAATTATAATTTATTTTTATTTTACACTTTTACATACCAAAAAAAATTTTTGTTTTTTATGCTGAATTGTTGAATAATAATTTTGAAATATTTTTCAATATATTTAGCAATAAAAAAAATAACAACTTGTAAATAGTTTTTAGTTTAATATTTTTTTTTCTTTTACTTTTGTTAAGAACGTTTCAAGCGCGTCACGAACCGTTCGCTTAGAGCACAAAAAGTTGAATGTTAAATGTCTCTAGTCGAAATCAAGGCACTTGCAAATGAAATGCAACCCAAAGCTTTCTCTCACAAACACAAAAGCGTGTCTCTACATGCGACGTAAAAGCTTCGGCTACAAGTTGTTTTGCATTGCCGGCCTCAAATGCAATGTGTTTGTAATGTTTGTGTGTATGCGGCGCACAAAGCTTTGTACATTTACGCTCACGCTCTCTCGGGGCCTGAGCTGAGTGCATGAATTGAACTCACGTGTAGTAACAACGTGCGGCACGTTTGTTTTTCTGCAATGTGTTCTATCTCTGTGCTACGATGAGGATGTTAAAGACAACGCAAGAGAGAGAGAGAAAGAGTGAGAGCAACAATAACAAGAACAACAACATGAGCTAACCGTTAAATGACTTTTGCTTTTGTCGAGTGGTTCGAGATTTATTTCATTCTTGATATGTTGACGTCGTCTCGTTGTCGTTGTTATACACTCACTCACACACACACAAACACACACTCACACAGATACAGACACATTTAAGCGTTGACTTTTGTTGCCTAACACTTATTTGTCTTTGAGCTATATTTACACAACAATAAAACAAGCGATGTGCGCTGTTCTCTGTGCGTTGTGCGCTCTGCAACGTTGCGTCCACTCACTCAAACAGTTGTTACGGTCAACGCGGCGTATGCGCAATGCACAATAGAACTTCCTCAATCTCTTACACTTCGTTTTTTTTTTTTTTGTAGTTTTTTTTTATATTTTGTCTTTCACTTTTTATCAACGGCGGCGCGAGCCCGAGCACGTCAGCTCTTCGCCACTGCAACGACTCTAATGAGTTGAATTCAACGGTCAGACAGACGCGTAATCATATAAAATCACGACTGCTGACGCTAATCTCGAGTTACATGCCAAAAATACTTACACTGCGATTGTCTAAAGTCGAGAATGTTACTTAATCAAAACTTAATATGTCAGTGCTCTGTCTGTGTGTGTGTATATGTATGTGTGTTTATGAATTCTTCTATCTGCATCTGTGTAAGTGTAAATATAAATTCATATTGTCAAGTTCAGGGAAACATTGTGTAAAAACATCATTCATATTATAATATTAATAATTATCATGTAATTATTAATAATTGCAAAAGTAATTAAAAAAAAAATATTAAAAAAATATATTTGAAAAATTTAATTTAATTTTATTTTTTATATTTTAATATAATTTTACTTTTATTTTATAAAAAAAATAAGAATTATTAGTTGATTTATTAATTTATATTTTTATATTTTTTTTATATATATATAATTATATTTTATATATATAATTTTTATTAAAAATTTTTTTTTTTAATTTTCTTAAATTTGTATAATTTTTTAGTCAAATTTCAATTTTCTTACGTTTATTACTTTTTAATAATTGTTTTTTTTTATTTGCACTTAATTAATTCGTTTATTTCATAAGCGTCAACACTGAATATATTGTGCAATCATACAGAGGCGCGAGCTCATTTATCAACTGTGAAACACTCAAACGAGAAGTCTCAACGGTTCACACTGTTGTATACGTAATATTAATTGTATATGGAAAATAAATATATACCGTACGTATAGCTATAAACATTGGTAAACAAATGCCAACGTATTGGAAAAGTTATTGAGCTATCAATAGATGTAGCCGAACGCAAAAACTTTGCACATTGCAAGCACTGACAGAAACTTTTACACACACGCAGACACACGCATAAGCACAGACAGCTGCATGAACAGTGACACACATGTAGTAGAAGACATGCGCTTGCCACACGGTGTCGACATGAGTCCCTTTAATGTGAGCTGCGGCAGCGTGTGCTGCCAACGCGTGCTGCCTTGCGCTGCCTGTAGAATATGTGTGCAATGATGTGACAATAAAGACAATAAAAATCGCAGGCATCGCAAAATTTTCATTTAAATAGCATAAAAAATGTGAAAATTTATTTATTTAATTTAAATATTTTGTGTATTTGTGTTTTTGATATTTTAAACTCCACTGTGCTCTTTGATCCAATCACGCGCATGTGCAACTCTAGAATAAACTCCCGGATAATTGGGTTTGGCACAACCATAACCCCAAGAAACCACGCCCACCAACACACCAGCCTCATTGACCATAGGACCACCAGAATCACCTTGACAAGCATCTTTACCACCTTCCATGTAACCAGCACAAATCATACGTGCTGTAACGCCACCATATTGTTTATACTTATCACTACAGATCTCTTGATTCACCAGCGGTACTTGAACTTGACGTAACCATTCACGTGATTCCAATAGATTTTGTGTATTGCCCCAACCGGTGACAAAACATGCTTCGCCATCGTTAAACATTTGTTCGGCTTCTGGTAATTTAACAGCTTTCTTTGTGTCATCAAATTCAATGGGATGTTGCAATTGCAGCAATGAGAAATCATAGTCAACATTTGTAAAATTGAATTTCTCATGTTGCACAATCTTTTGCAATCGCAACATTTCACCATTTTTTGACGATTCCGAGCTGCCTAAACGCACACGCAAACGATCTGCGGTTTTGCCACTGCAAAAACGAAAAGCAAAATTTTTTTTTTTTTTTTTCCACTTTTTGCATTTTCATGCCATGCTGCAAAACTTACTAAGTGCAATGTGCCGCTGTTAGAATCCATTGCTCGGATATTAAAGAACCACCACAAATGTGACTTGATGTTTGCAATGAGATTTGATGTGGTGCATCTGTAATATTTATACGCTGTCCGCCCACAATGCGTCCATCAAGGCGTGGCTGCATCTTGACAAGTCCATCGAACAGCGAACGTTGTCGTTTCACTGGCGATGGTATTAAACAAACGCCGCCAAGAACAATTGCGCTGCACTGCAGCAATAGTAGCACAACAAACTTTGATGTAAACATTTTCTGAGCTAAATTTAAATTGTGCTTCAAGCTATTTATAGCTTGATTTTAGCTGCTAACGATAGCCACCAACAGTGCCTAAAAAATCACCCGCTGTGATATTATCTGAGCAGTATAAAGAAACTGAAGTTGGCTTTAACCTAAGCACAAGACAAGCAAAGCAAAGCATATAAATAGGTCAAGATTAATGACACACTTTTTGTTTCAATTATATGTAGAGCAAAGAATTTGTATATTAAAGTCGACAACAATTGTTTTACAATCTTTTCAAAGTTCAATCAATGCATGAATAAATAAAAGTCTGCAAGTGTGAATATTATCTATTCTATAACATAGACTAGATTACGTCCCACTTCGGTTAGTTTGCCAGCTAGCTTGACGCTAATGCGTTTCGCTTCAACATCTAGTACAAAATCACCATCGCTTAGAGCTGTTTTGCCAGTCTTAAAGTCCTGGAAAGCTGGCATTTTACGTGGACCTAGAATTGGATCATCATAGTGCCAGATTTGCAGTGTTGACAAATTCGTTTTCAATCCAATTATTTTTGCTAATTTTTCACGTAATGATTGTACTGTATCACCCTCGGATATAATGGTATTGATTTGGAAAAGTCCTGAACGCTCAATGGGATTGATGAGTTCTACATTAACATGTGGTGCAACACTGAAGGCAATGAATGGTGAGCCTGGACGTACTTCTTCACGTGTCTTTTCTGGTGCCGATGGATCATCCGTGTACTTGATTTCCAGTGTTTCAAGCTGTAAAAGTAAATTGTTGAATTTTTTTAAATAATTTCAAAATAATTTTCAAATTTTTTCTTGTACTTACATCCAAAGTATTCTTGAGATAATCCAAATTGCTGACAAGCACTTGACGCTCATCAAATTCCAAAGACAATGCTAATGCTGCCACACCCTTTCCGCCAGTCTCAACCTTTTCACGTATCATCTGAGCAAATGGCATAACACGCTTCATGAACTTCTTAAGTTCTGCCTTCTGTTGCAGCGTTGCGGCAATAACTTTGTTATCGGGCAACGTTTTGGTTTCCTTATTGTACAATTCACGCATTGTGTCCAACACACAGCATTGCCAGGGTGGATATGTTTTGGCTACCCAAATCAAGCCACGATTTGGTTTCGCTGTCTGAGCATCCAATGCCTTCTCCTTGCCTCCTTTGCCTTTGACTTGTAGCAAATTCTTAAGATTGAGACGGAATGAATGCGCTGCCTCCATCAAATATTCTGAGCACATAATATCCAATTCATTGATGGCACCAACCTCTGGCCAGCTGGCATGTACAATTGAAGTCTTGTTGCCAAGCAGACCCCAAACATGTTCAGCCATATGCGGACAAATAGGTGCAACAAGCAGAGCCTGGCGACGTATAAACTCAAGCACAAGCTCCTCGTGCA
The DNA here is from genome assembly GCA_037044475.1 of Zaprionus obscuricornis. NCBI lineage: Eukaryota > Metazoa > Arthropoda > Insecta > Diptera > Drosophilidae > Zaprionus > Zaprionus obscuricornis. The sequence continues at coordinate 131,849 of JBAMBR010005985.1, read as the reverse complement.
TACCTTGAGCACCACACAGTTCACGATACTTGTCACGCGCCAACTGTAACTCATAGAATCCACTACGTAGAGCTTCCTTGAACAACATGCGACGATAATTCTCATCGGTTTGTTGTGTCTTCAGATTCAGTTCACTGAGAAAGACCTGATCATTAAAGGTCATGGTTGCATCCTTACGCAATGTTGAACGTGTTGCAAGCATTTCCTTAACCCATTCAATGAATGTATAGAGACGCAATATGCCAGCATCAGCTGTGCTCTCCACAAAGTTGGCATCCTCAACACTATCACCAGCATCGGCCAAACAAAGACGCATGCCATCCGCAGAGAACTTATCAACGGCTTCGTGTAGCGTTAGGAAATTGCCATCGGATTTGGACATTTTGGATGAATTGAGCAGCAAATGACCATTGACACGCATACCCTTGGGCCATTTGGTATCATCATTTGGCCAAATGGCAGCATGATTATATAGACAGAATGTTAAATGATTCTGTATTAAATCCTTGCCAGAAACACGCAAATCCATTGGATACCAATATTCAAATTCACGACGCATTACAGCCAAATGTTCTGACTTAATGGCTGATTTCTTGGGCAATGCTTTCTCCTTGAAGAATATATAATCCCAGACTTCAGGTGTCATATCCTCAGGTTTAATGCCTGTCAAGCAAATATACAAGAAATTCAGTTAAAAAAGCAATTGAAGATTTTTAGTAGCAATTTCAATATACCAAATGGTCCTGGCTTCTCGCCACGGAATGTGCCACCTTGCAGCAAATGCACCACAGTATAGAATGCCATATAAATAGTTGAATCCGACAGTGATTCAATCAGCCATTGATCATCCCAAGGTAACTTTGTGCCCAGACCATAAGTACGTGAACAGGCATATTCGTGTAGCCAATTCAAGATTGCCTCAAAATTGTTACGTGATTCCTCATGGAACGTTTCCATATCAGCCAATATCTTCATGGCCTGACCCTGCCATTCGGGTTCACCATAGTTGAGATACCATTGATTACACAGCGCCACAACACACTCATCTGCTGAACGCGATATAATTGTCTTCTCTGGCTCATAGTAGATATCAGCTTCCTTTGCATCAACTAAACGTTTCTGTAGATCCTTTTTAATGTCCTGAATCTTACGGCCAGTAAATTCACCCACAAGCATGATGCCATCATAGAAACCTGTCAATACAGGAATAAAATTATATTTGGATTTAGGATTTATGAAGATTTATTTTACTTACTCTTCAGATAGCACAACTCCTTAGCCTCTGCAAGTTTCTCTTTATCGTTCTGGGATTGAATTTTCAATGTTTCATAGGCATGCACAGCACTCAGTTTGCCAAGGGTTGGTACATCAATGATGGGTATTGGTGCATAGGGCAATACCATCTCATCGGTTAGTCCATACTTTTGACGGAATGCCTCCTTCTTTTGCAGATCCACTAGTGCAGCATAGTCATCGGGTGAATCAGATGGAACTGATGTTACAACACCTGTACCCTTATCCTCTTTGATGCTCAACATAGGCAACGTATAGATGATCTTGTGCTGTGTCAATGGAGCAGACAATTGAATGCCCAAAAGCTGTTGACCAGTCAATTCAGCTAAGACGACAACGTTGCCTTCCTCAGCAGTGAATCCTTGATAAGACATGTTGCGTGCAGCACGTCGTGTACTAATCCATACTTCATTATCACGTGTTGTCTGCCAGGCAATATATTTAATATCGGGATGCAGCCAACAGTTTGTCTGGCCATACATAGTTTCCGGACGCAGTGTGGCGGCCACCAAATAAATGGATTGCTTGATGGCACTAAATGAGAGAAAAAGAGACTTCAAGACTTGACCATATGTATAATTATCTTGCAACATACCTCAACACTTTTGGAGTCTGCAGCACCTTCATTTTGATGAGCGTATATTCTTGAGGCCCAACACCCTCGCCGGAGGAACGATCATGATCCATGCAAGGTTGTCCATCCTTGGGAGAATAAATAGTATATCGCTTGCCATACATAATCTTGCCGCGCTCCTTCAAGTGATTAAATTGCCAACGAATAAAGGAATCGAAATAAGGATTAGCATCTGTTGTTATAAATGTGCGACGCCAATCAATGTGGACACCAATACGTTTCATATCCTGCACCGCCAGCGGTGGGAAATAGTTAAGCCAATGTTCAGCATTGGCAAATTGTTTAATATCCTCATCCTGCAGTCCCAGACTCTGCATGATCTGCCATTGATATTTGGCAGCACCGGTCTTAGCGACAGCCTTGCTCTTTTTACCCTTGGACTTGTCCTTTGGTACCTCTGATTGTGACTCAACGACAACGGGTGCTTCGTCTTGTACTTCTGGGAATTTAGGTGGATAACCAAATTGTTCCAGTTCTCTTGCCAATTTATCAGCACAAGCTTTGATCGGCATGCCGGTACAATGGAAGCCGAAGGGCCATAGTACACGACGTCCCTTAAGCCGATGATAGCGCACAGCAAACTCTGCTTTTGACAAGGAGAAGGTGTGTCCCAAATGCAAACGTCCGTTCATATACGGAAACGGAAATGTAACGAAAAACTTTTCAGATTGTTGTTTTTTTGGTGCTAGCGGTGCATCAGTTTCATGAACACGTTCATTTTCCCAAAGCTGTTGGACTTCACGTTCAATCTTTTGCAAATATTCCACCTTAAAGGTGCCTTTGCGTTCAACATTTGCCTGTTAAAAAAAAATACATATCATTTATTAAAATTTACATTTACATTTACATTTCCATTAAATTCCATTCGTCATTGCAAGCAAATATTGCATCAGTTTGAGTCATATGTTTTTTATGCTAATCAACATATTTCTGTTGATATTTGATTTTATATATTTCAGCTTACCATTTTGCAATTATTTGAATTATCAATAGTCTAAAATTTCAGTTAATAAACATATAAATCACTTGCGGTAATCAACAAATTGCAAATTGCAACGTGTTTACCTCACAGCGGCGGCTAAAAGGTGGACAATCGGTATAACAATCGCCATTCACAGGTTGTTTATTACTTATCGATATCAATTAATAGAGATGACAATGACAATATACGATGAATTTTCAAAGAAAGCACGAACTACCATCGAACTTATTTTATAAATTCAATTTTTTTTATATTTATAATTTTTTTGTTTATTGCTTAATTATTAATATTATCTACAAAAATCTCGAAATTAAAATACATCAAAATTAATCGACTTATTTATAATATTATCTCAAAACACATAATTGTTATTTGTTTTTACTTTGTGCGCTCAACTGTTACTCAACGGCTATGTTCAGTTATTATATCGGTATTATTCTTCAAACAATCGATATAACAAACCACTTAACCTATTTTTATTTTTTTTTTATTAGGTGAAAAGTTGTAGATTTAGGTTAATATATTAGCTGAATAATTAATTATTATTTGGTGTAAATTAATTTGTGAAAAATGCGCCCAGTCTTTGCCTTTCTATTGCTGGGCCTTTTGTGTGCCTGTCAATTGAATAATGCAGACCTTAACTCTGAGGCCGAAGATGATGTTGACAATGATTTTGCTGAGTTCGACGATGACTTTATAGAAGCCAGCTACGATACAGAGACGGCAGAGAATATCGATTCATCTAATAAGGGTGCTCTTGGCGGAGGAGAGAAAAAATTGGATGCAACCAAAAAATGGTCGTCAGGTGTTGACAATGACGAGGATGATGACGGTCTTGTTGAAAATGATGATGAATTCGAACATTTCCAAGATGAGGAAGAATTTGAAGGTTACGATGCCGGTGATACTATGGAACCACCCATTGATCAGAAGACCGAACCAAAGCTTAAAATTCCCAATATACCATTACATTTCCGTACACATTGGGATTCTTATTGGATGGAAATGTTAATGGTTGCAGGTCTCTTAGCTTATTTTGCCAATTTCTTTGCGGGCAAGACAAAGAATGCACGTCTCGCGCAGCTTTGGTTTAGCACGCACAAAGCATTGTTGGATGAAAACTTTGCGCTTGTCGGTGACGATGGCAAAGTTGAAAATGAGAATCCAGGTTTAATCAAAGAGAGTGAATCTCTTTACACTCTCTGGTGTTCGGGACGTACCTGCTGTGAAGGCATGTTAGTTGAACTGAAAATGATTAAGCGTCAAGATTTAGTTTCGCTCGTTGCGGGTCTAATGAGGCCACAATTGGATCAAGCACACATCAAAATTGAATTGACCCGTGGACTAATGGATTCATTTGTGTTTGCAGTTGGTAGTAAAAAGACAATAACAAAGGTGTTCAAGGAGTACACAGATTTGGTAAGTAATCAATCAATATTATATGTATATATTCACATCAAAAAGTCAAGTCGATTAATCTTTACTTTCTTCATTTTTTTGATTTGCAGACTAAGTTCTGTAGTTCAGTTTCAAAGCCAGAGGATCGCTATAATGTTCCCAGTGGCTTTGGTGTACTCTCTGAAATACCTGAGGCCACATCAGCCATACTCGAGTCACGTGTTATTACTGCACTTAATAAATACCAAAGCTATATCGATTACCTACACATCTCGGATCAGTTCAGTGGGCCAATACAACAGGAGGAGGGCAGCACACTGAAACAGCCAGAGACAAAAGCCGTGCTCTTAGCCGGTTTTAATTTGCCCAAACATGCCGAAATGGAAACCATTAAACCTTTGTTATTGTTAATCTTTTATCTAATGGAACGCCTTAAGATCTACCGCATGTCCAAGGAGGTAAATTAACTACCAAAACTGTCACCAAGTTCAAGCTTCTTATCTATAATTTATATTCTTTATTTTATAGGGCAAAGCCAAAGCGGATAAGAATCGTTTAAGAGTTGAGGAAGAATTCCTTAAGAGCACACATGCAGCACGCGCCGAGGCAGCTGCACAGCGTCGTGAAGATAAGCGCAAGCAGGAGAAGGAACGTATATTGGGCGAAGAGGATCCAGAGAAACAACGTCGCTGGGAACTCAAAGAACAAAAACGTCAGGCCAAAAAGAATGCACCGAAAATGAAACGTCTGGCTGTCAAATCGCTATAGTTTCATTCACATCCTTATGTGCCATTGAAGCGCTCGCATATACTCCAACTCTATAAGTAGAAGAATCTAGTATTTGTCAGAATTAAAAGCAATAAAGTATTTGTATCCTATTGAGCGCCAAAAATAAATTCAGCAAATTTTATTAACGTCCAGAAAAAAAAAAAAATAGAAAAATTCAAAAACAATTTATTATATATTTTGTGATCCGAAACAGTTAAATTTCTTTTGTTGATATTGTATTGTTTTTATAGATGACTGCAGCATTGGGGGAAATAATAATCAAAATACTTTCTATATAATAGTCAAATATTTATGTATCCAGCTTGATAATAATAATGACTTTAATGATGATGATAAAATGGGATACCGAAAGAATATAATTCCATTGAGTGTTGGAGGATGCTGCATAAGGTATTGGCGGGACGAACAGTGTGCACATAATTGTTCAAATTCTTTTCAATTTTAACATTTGACAGGGAAACAATTCTCATTGGACACATAAGCAATATGATTGCGAAGAGTTTTGATTTGCTTCTGAGCGGCATCGAAACTATAGGAAAGTGTATTAAGTTGTCCTTGCATTTCACGTATGACAGCCTCACGATCGTTAACCGACAACGATGCTGTGGCCCGACATTGAGCAAGTTCCTTTTCCAGGCGATTAATTTGTTCCTGTTGTTGGGATTTAATCATTTCGGCACGTTCCTTGGTGCCAGCGATAATCTTGGCAGACTCTGTGCGCAGTGTATCGAGATCATCTTGCGTTGTCTTCAGCTGCTCACAGAATAGATCACGTTGGCGCAGCAATTCCTCAATTTCATTACGCGCCTGGGTCAAATCCAATTGACATTGTGCCAATTGTGGACTTAAATCCGGCACCGGATTCTCCAATTGTATCTTGGCATTCTTTAGCTCCTTGCAAACGACAACCAATTTACTTTGTAAATCATCCTTCTCCTTGCACACTTGCGCCAATTTTAATTGTTCATTCTCCAGGAGCTTAGGAAAATGTAACAATTCATTAAGTTTCTCTTGGAATTTCGAGCGGATTTCTTTGACCTCAGTATTTATCTGTTGCTCAATACGTTTATTATTCATATTAAGTTTCTCCAACGAAACGCATTGTTCCTCAACTTTCTGTTGGGCAAGCATGTATTTATTGCGATAATCCTCCAATTGTTGAGATTGCTCCTTCATAATGCATTTGAACTCGAGCTGCTCCTCTTTCAGTTCGTTGACGCGTGCTCGCAGTAGATTCAATTCAGCTGCATCTGCATCTGAAGTTTCTTTGCCAACACCACAACCGCCGACGAAACCCTTCATGCTGTGGAAAAGGAAATTGAAATAAAATTTGAATTTTGGGTTTGGATTTAGATTTTGGGGCTGCTTACCGTTTCTCTAGCTCCTTCATTTGGCAATCCTTACGCTGATATTGGGTCAAGAGTCGCGTATAGTTCTCCTTCATCTTCTCCAGCTTATCGGTTTTGGTATTACGCTTGCCACCGCAAAGCACCAATGGATCTGGATCCTCGGGACATGGTGGACGACCTGGACATGGTGGAGCGCATTCATCATCATCACCATCGTCATCGTCATCGTAATCATTGCTGCTGCATGGTGGCGCCGCTTGCGTCTCCCGTTTGCTGACCTCTGTAAGAAGTTTCTTCACCGAACATTGCATGCTAACAATACGTTTTTTCAGTTTATCCAATGAATCACTTTTACCACATGGTCCTGGGCAAGGTGGTGGCGGACAAGGACGCGAACGTTTCGATTGTCGTGGTGGTGGACATGGTGAACATGGTGGGGGACACGGTGATGGACATGGTCCAGACATGCTTGAACTGCTTTCATCACATGGCGATGGCTGCTTCTGGCATGGCCCTGGATTGCACACGCTCTTTGGTTGTTTATTCTTGGAGCTCATAATGGCACAGGCAATTTCTTGCATCATTTTCATATCCTCAGGGCAGGCACCCTTCATCTTTTGCATTGCCTTGCTCAATGCCTTAATGAGGCGATCCTCTTGGCCTTCCATTTGGCAACAACTTGAGCCATTTTCATCACTACAATCCGTGGCACCCGTGGCACCACTGCCGCCACAAGGACCGCCACCACCACCGCCCATTGTTGGACCACCGCAGGGACCAAGACAATATGGCGATAAATTATCCTCATCGAATGTTGTTGTCATATTAAGTTCACGATAATGACGATGTGATCCATAATTTTGCAATTGTAATGCACGATTCATCATCGTATGCAATTTAATATTTTCCTGTTCCATACAGATCCGTAATCGTTTAATTTCACGCAATTCGTTACGTGTCTTACAGGGCATAGCACATAGGTCCATTACTTGGGCCTTTATATCCTGTATTATCTTATTCTGGCAATCGATCTCCTTGATCAATGCTAAATATTCCATATACATGCGTTTTTGTTCAGGATCATCGGATGATTCACCCAAACGTGAAAATAGATCATCTTCAAGAGCCTCCTCATTGGCACCCTCATCAATACCGACCATACCGGTATCCTCCTCGTCAAATTCTTGCTCCTCAGCACCGCCATCATCCGCCATTTTGGATTACGTAATATAATAAATATTAGATTATCGAATTGTTTTTAATTTTCTTCTTTTTTATTGTCTTCTTCAAACAAAAAAGAACTTTCCCTTCACCACCCAAGTCGTAGGATTATTTTGGTATTCAATTCAGTTTCTTTTTTTTTTTTTGTTTTTCTAACTTTTGAAAATAGATTTTTAGCGTTTTAATATTTTATATATCGAAATCGCGCCAATTCTAATAACAATGAATTTTTCAGCGCATATTCGTCGAAATTTGGAATATTTTCTGAAATGGAATACAATAAAAAAAAAAATTTAAAGGTTGTGTAGTGTTCTATTTTTTTAACGACTAAAATGAACATGAACCGTATCCCTGTAACCTCAAATATGTCAAATATATCTACAGCCTACTATAATAATACTTCAACATAGGCAGAGGCAGAGACAGTTACAGAGGCAGAAATTGAAAGATAAAAAATTTAATATGAAAATATAAATTTATAAATATATTAAATTCTTTTATAAGAAACTTTAACAATGTCAATACACTGAAAAAAGAAAGAGTATATGAACTTTGTGTTAAGGTTTGATATAACAAGAGGAAGAAGTTAGAGAAAACTATCCCTTTTCATAGTAGCCTAAGCGCATTTTCAAGTTTCCTGATAAATATTGAATATATAAGTTTCGTAGATTCGTTATGTTGCAGTTTTATTTTATTTTTTTAAATTTTTAGTTCGAAGAACTCTCTGCAGAAATACTAAAAAAAAACTCATACGAAATGTTGAAGTATTGTTAACTCTTACTCTCTCTCTATATCTCTCATTTCCTACCTCCTCTACTTATCTATTGTTCCTTAATTAAGTAGGCCTATTTTTAATATTCGTATATACAATTTCAAATTGTTCCAAGCAGAACTAATTATTTTTTTTTTTTTTGGTAAACACATGCGTTTAAACGTTAATTTTAAAAATTTTTTGTTGGCATAAAAAAAAACAGTGCAAAAATTTATAGAAGTGCAAAAGTAAATAATAAAAAAAATATATATATATATTTAAAAATAATTAAATAAAAATTTGCAAAAATTCTTGTAAATCAAAAATATATTTTACTAGCAAAAACAACAATAGAAGCAGCAGTAGCAGCAACGGATTTTATTGCAAGTTGACGCATAAAGAGCTGAACCATCCAGAACCGGGCCGGACCCGGTATAGGTCAATGGAAGGAGATAATACTAACAATAACAATAACAATAATAATAATAATAATACCCAAAATCTATGTTCAAAAAATGCCAAAATTTCGAATAGTAAAAGTTATGTTTGCCTGCAGCAAAGATCTTTGATACAACTGAAGAGTCCAGCTTCAAGTGGTGACACCAACATTAAAAATTGTGAAATCAAAGCGTCAGCGACAGTGACAGCGCCGGTAGAGGATGACGATGATGAGCCAAGCGATGATGAAAATTTTCGATCGGTAGATGATGATGATGATGATAATAATAGTCAACGTCAACGTCAACACAATAATATGGCCGTTGGAGAGAAGCTCAAAGATGAATTAATCAAATATAAGCAAGAGTTAAAGGAATATAATGAGACAACAAGAGATCTTGAGAAAAAATATATGAAGATCAATTTTGAATTGTCGGAAATGCAACAGAAACATGATAATTTTGTTGCTCGTCGCAGCACTTCACCAGATATACCGCACGATCGCGAGGATAATAGATCATTGAGCTACAGCAGTAACTCAATGACAAGCATTGGCTCAAATGTAACGATCAAACGTGCCAAAGGTTATACAAGTAATACAAGTTTCATAACAGCACTCGATGAGCCAACCATTTGCAAATCATCCCGCCATAAATTAAGCAAACAAAGGCGTAATCTAAGCGGACAAGTCGATGATGTCTATAGTCAGCATACATTGAAGGATAATTTAACGAAAAAATATACCAAGCGAAGATCATATGAGGATCAAGAGAATGAACCAATAATACGTAAAGGTAGCACTTATCGAGTGCTCAAGGATGTCATCAATACAACACAAACGCATCGTAAATCCTATGCAGACTATACCGATGATATTGATAGTGCTGAATTTACTAAACTTTATTCAACTATCAAGAATCTGAGAAGTGAACAATCACAATTTCGTGATATTATACGACAGCAACAGAATCGCATTACCGATTATCATACGCGATGTATCAAGGCGCAGGAGATAATGAAAACGCAAAAGAATGAGATTGACAAGTTGAATGTGAATAATAAAGTGTTGGAGTCAAGCATCTATGATGATATCGATGTATTACGCGTCAAGATCGACAATAAATTAAAGAATGTTGCCAAATTGCCGAAAATGAGGCGTGAGGAGCAAACGAAATATGAGAAAGTATTGCGTGAGAATTGTGAAATGGCTGAGAAACTGCACGAATTGCAAAAAGAAGCGAAACAATTACGAGCCAAAATTGAAGAATTGGGTAAACGTAAGCAGATAACAGTTAATCGACTTAAAGCTGCTGAACGTGATCTAAAGATCTTCAAGAATTATAATACTGCTCTAAAGACTGAGAAACGACGTTTGGCCGATGAATTGGCGGGTGTAAGGCAACAATTGGATGCACTCCAAGTGGCCAGTAAACGTAATCTGGCACGACATCGCGAACAATCGGAGAAACAGCGTCGTGAACTACAGAGACGTATCTATGATCTGGAAATTAAATTAAATCGTAGTCAAAACTCAACATCAAGTCTCATCCAGGAACGGGATAGTCTCATTGCCGAGCTACAGACACAACTACATACACTTGTGCATAACTTTGAGGTGTCGCAGAAGCATATACGTGTACTTCGACGACATATCTATTCGATGACCAATGTTAATACTCATCCACTACCAACAAATACTACTGCCGCTGGTGCTGTCTCTGCTGTCAACATCGGTGCAAACAATATGCAACGTTCCAATGTCAGTGTCGTTCAAGCAGGTCCAATGCGAGTCAATCAATTTGTCAATCATAATAATAATATTAATAATAATACAAATAATAATAATAATAATCGGGTAGCTAGTCGCACCCCTTCGCGTATCATGTGTCCACGCACGCTGAAATGTGCAACATGATCGTGAACTGTGTTCACTTTGATCTCCGATCTTTGATCACATTATCGAAGATCTGTGTTTCGCTTTTTGCGATCTGCGGTTCATTTCAGCGGTGCAGGCAACTTGACAATACGGCCAAACAGTAATCTTAGCAATATGTCTATATATATGTATATATACATATATATTTTCAATTCATCTGTTTTGGCCATATCGTCAAGTTGCTTGCATGCTACATGCTTCGTAGACTGTGTGGACTATTGATTTACATATAATAATAATTACATACATACATATGTATATTTTATAGGGTCTTCTTATATATCACTGTCTCTGTATCTCTGTCTCTGTTTCTCTATCTCTGTGTCTCCTACAAAATAACACATTACCCCACACCACACCTTCCCCTGCTCACACACACTATACATTTTTTCTCCATATGAAAATTGTTTATGCTTTTAAATGAAATTAATTTTGATTATAAACAATTTGAATAAAAACAATGTCATTTTATATAGGGTATAAAATTTGTATAGGGTATCTTAATAGTATGTAATTTGAATAAATAAATAGTATAAAAGATATATAATTAAGGGCTCAATGAAAGTGTCCTTAAAAGGCACTAAACACATTTTTGGGGAATAATTTATTGTTGACAATCAAGAGACTTGTAAATATTTGAATGACATTTCTATAGGGTATCTAATGGTCTATATTCTATAAATAGTAATTACTTAATTAATATAATATTAAGTATATATTAGTAGCTTTAAAATTCATTATCATGCTATGCAAGCTTAAGCTACAGTTACTCTTGCCTCTTGGCACTTTGTAGTGAGTAACTTATGCACGACTACTGAGACACTAGTAAATATTATAATATAATTTGTTTAGGATAATTATTGGTATATATTTTATATATAATTAAGCAATTAATATAATCTGTATGTATCTAGAAAAACATCTTTAACATCCACAAGCTCAAGTGTAAGTTACATCCTGCCACTTGGCACTTTGTAGTGAGTAACTTATAGTCGACTACTGAGACACTAGTAAATATTATAATATAACTTATTTAGGATAATTATTGGTATATATTTTATATATGATTACTCAAGCAATATAATCTACATGTATCTAGGAAATCATCTTTAACATCCACAAGCTCAAGCCTAAATTACATTCTGCCACTTGGCACTTGGTAGTGAGTAACTTATAGTCGACTATTGCGACATTAGTAAATATTTTATATTGAAGATCAATTCACTGTGGCAATTGTTTATTAATAAACATTTCTTTTTGGTTTTTTGAAGGTCTCATCTATTATCTATTATTATACTCAAAGTTCTTTAGCTTCTCTTTGTTTCTTGCCCGTATAATTTTCAAGTGTTCTTTATTTTTTTTTAATTTTTACAGTTCCGTTAACATCTGCTAAGTACACCTGACCAATAATTAGTAATCAAAATTAAATGAAATTAAATTCAGGTTCTTTATACGTGACGAGTAGGTAAACAATTGAAAAAAAAAAAATATTCTCAAGAAACGTTGCTCATTCACAGTTCTTAACGATCGGATGAAAATTGCAGACGAAATTTTCCTATATATATTAAAAAAAAAAAAGACTATATAAAATTGATGTAGATGTAGTATCTGTGTGTGTGTGTGTGTTTATTTGTATTGGTATATAAACAATTTCCATAGGCACTTTTGGAGGCATATTGCTCAGTTTCTGAGTGGATTTCATGCGAAAAGTGCGAGAAGAGAATTGATGGACAGTTGGACAGAAGCATGAACCGACAGACGGATGGAACGGACAATGTTGACAGCTGTGAAAGAAGTGCGCAATGTGTATGTATGTATGTGTGTATGTGTGTGTGTGTGTGTGTGTGTGAATGAGTGTGTGGAACGTGTTGAGAATCTTTTTACATGTGCAAATAGGAAGCGATGTCAGAGAGCGAGACGAGAATTGGCTAAATATAACAGAAAAGAACTGAGAAATCATGTTTTCAATATACATATATAAACACAGATACAATATACAGATATATATATATATATATATATATATTCGTACTCATATACCGATGGGGCGCTAGCAACGGGTGGTCGCTCTGCCTGTGGTAGGGGGCTGGGGTGAGGCTGACGACCTGAGCTTCAATGCTCTTATTCAAATGAGCTAAAGGTGTGTGCTGCTTACTCGTTCAGTAGTTTTTCAGCTTTTCCCTCAATGTGAGGGACGCGCAATTCTTTGCGGAAAAAAAAAACGAAAAAATAATTTAAAAAAAAAATCAAAACAAAATTTAGCAACGCTTCAATGAGCAAGTGGTATGCCAGCAGGCAGATGACGCACTGCGTCACATACTTCATTTTGTTGCTGCTCTGCCATGCACAGCACGTGCTGTCGTCAATAGTTGATGATGCTGATAGTGCTGCATGTATAATACGTGCCACACTCTTTGTGCTGCCAACGCAACAACGCAATGATCAAGATTTCGGTTTGCCTCTCGACATCGATTGTCGCAATGCAACAGCTGAAAGTGCTGAACAAGTGGCAAACACTTTTGATTTGGGTGCACAACGTGTAGCTGGCAAATTACATGTACGACTCAATGGTAGCCAAACATCGCCACTAGGCGTCACTAGCTATGGCCTGGAATATTTAGATAATTGCCGGCAATTGGAGACTGCAGAGATTGAAAGATTTGTTGGCGATGCAACATTACGTTTGAGTTGCAATGGTAATGAAATGTCCAAAATGTTGCAGATATCATTGTTGCACAATGAATTTGGCACATTGAGTGGCAATAGTTTTGAGTTGTTGCCACGCATGCAACAGCTGCTATTGCAGGATAATTCATTGCGGCTGCTTGAGCAGCTAATGGGTTGCGAACAGTTGCAACATTTGACAATACGTCACGAACGACAATTGGCATTGCGGCAAGCGGATACATTGGGTGACTTGCCACACTTGCAATACTTGGAGCTTAATCAATTGAAACTGATTGAGGCAGAATTTCTATTGGAGTTGCCGGGTGAACTTAACGAATTGTTGTTGCTGCAAACGCCAATTGTACCGCATCATTTGCAACTTAGCAATGGCAGCGATAACTTGGTGAATCTAACAATCTTTCAATGTGATCTTACGGGATTCACATTGCAGCAGTTGGACACAACGCGTTTGGCGCATCTTAATCTAAGTGGCAATGCCTTGAGGCAGTTGCAACTGTCAAATACTACACAACTTCTTAGCTTGGATCTCAGTGGGAATCAATTGCAGAGCTTGAATAGCAGCTGGTTCGCCCACATGCCACGCCTACAGTCACTATATCTGCAATCAAATCAATTGCATAAAATCTCATTTATGCGTTTGCTGCAATTATCACCGTTAAGTCTTGTGCAACTGGACTTAAGCTCCAATCAATTGTTGCGACTGGAAGATGCAACGCATGCACGTTGGGATCAGGCACGTCAGCTGCGCATACAGATCGATGATAATCCTTGGAGTTGCCAGTGGCTATTGAATTTTTCACATGCACAACCGCAACTCTTTCGTCTCTTCAGCTATGCCAAATATATATCACAGATCAATGTCAATGGCTTAAGCTGCAGGCCACAGCCGCAGCAGGAACTAGAGTTGGAGCTGCAGGAGCAGCAAACATTGGCGGGACTGAATGCTAGTCGTGAGTTGAGCGGTGCTGTGCGAAATGCACATTTGAATGTTTCTAGTCATACGATACTCTATGGCAATCCTGTACAGCAACCGCATAGTCAACGCTCTGAGGCGCTCATCATTGTCTTTATGTTACCTTTGGGCATTGCATTACTTTTTTTGCTGCTCTATCTCTATTTGCACTGTGAGCGTCTCTTCCATTGGTCATATTACTCTGGCGGCTTACGTTGCTTTGGACGCAAGAAATCGTCGGTTAATAAACGTTTTGTCGATCATATCGATATTGTACGTTATCCAGTGGCCAATGGCAGTTTGGGTGTCGAAATGGAATCTCAGGCTGATGGCTATGAGACGCCATTGAGTGGCACACCTTCCATTTGCAATTGTGCCACACATAGACAATCAACATGCTCACGTACACATCATGTTACCTATGAGTCTATGCCCAATGAGCTGCCATATCAATTGTATGCAGAGATTAAAGATGAGGTAGACTGTACAATAGATGCAGATGTGGATGAGGATGCAAAACTAACGCTTGCGGAGCCAACTGATGCAACGGCGCCCATTTATGATCATCTCACATATGTTGAGCAGGAGAAAACTTTGGAATTGTAGATGTATTACTGCAGGTAAGGATGAGGAAGGGGATGATGTGCTTATGGGGAAGCAGATTATGATATGGGAAAGAGTTAGAGATGGGGAAGCAATGAATTTTATAAAGAAATTTTACAGAATTTCGTTTACAGAAGACTTTTATCTGGAAAATAAGAGAATTTTATTCAGGGACGAGAAATATAAAGACATTTCCAAGATGTAATTGACATAGGAAGTTTCAGAATTTGATTTAAGCAAGTAAAAGATAAAGAAATTTTCGAGATGTTGGTAAGAAAATAGTTTGATATAGAGAAGCAATATATTTTATAAAGAAATTTTCAAAATTTATCCCAAAGACAAAGTTGAGGTAGGTAAGTTCAGAGAAACTATTAATAGTATTCTAAATTTCTTTAAAATATTGCAATGATTTTTGAATTTATAAACGAAATGTCAATAGAATAGAATCTGATTTTGCTATAAATAAATATAGAAATATTTATAGTATTTGCTTGTTGACAATTGCATCTTCTTTTTTTTTATTATCTTGAAGAATATTACACATTTTATTGCGCCATTTAAATACTAATTGAATTTATTAAAGAAAAGTTAAAACTTGTAATAAAATATAAAAAATTTTTATAGCTGAAAAGTTCAAATTGTTGTTGCATTCTTCTAAAATTATGGCAAAATAATAATAATAATAATATTTAAATTTCTTTACAGCTACAAAATTGTATTCAATATATAAATCTAAGGAAGTTTGATGACTGCAAAAATAACTAGAAGTTCTAGTCTAAAACTAGAAACTACTAAATGTATGTAAATGCGAATCTCTCCTCTGCTTGGCAAGAATTATTAAGTTTTTATTTATATTTATATATATAATCTATTATTATTGTTGTTGTTTCGTGTGTAATTTATTATTATTATTATTATTGCTAAGTTAAAATTTAAATTAAAATCGCTTGTATCAAAAATTGCTTTATTTTTCCATATATATATCTATATCTATATCTGTTTATTATTTCAAGGAGAATCCTGTCTTCTTTGATCCTACAACAATACGTCTAATTATATTGGGTTTAGTTTTCGCTGGTTTTATATCCTGCTCAGCAGGTTTAGCATTCTCTTTGCTGCCCTGCTGCACTTCAGGACTACAGACATCGGGACTTAATTGATGCACTACTGGATCTTTGCTGCTAAACTGTACATTCTTCTGTGAATCTACAGCGAATATGTCACGTTTTTTGCACAATATTGAACGTATCTCAGTTTTGCTAAGTTCAATGACTTTTGGTATCTCTATGTTATTAGTTTCTAGCTTCGATTTGATTGGTGTGCCCTTCGCTTGTGGCTTGACTGGCGTTAGTTCTGCCTCTTGTTCAACATTTAATTCGATTTTGATCTGTGAAAACTTGACTGGCGTACCCTTGCGATTGGGTTTGCTGATCGGCAAAGTTATCTGATCAACCTTTAGCTCCGTTTCTGGTTTCTGCAGCAGCTGTTGATCTGTCTTTACTTTAATAAGAGGAACGGTTGGCTTTACTGGCGTCTCCTCTTCGATAGGCATTGCAACTGTCATTGACGCATCCATCACTTCCACTTTTATAGGCAATTGTGCAACATCTTCTTTCACTTCCAATTGTTCCACATGCGGCTCCTGTTTAATTGCTATTGGTGTTGAGGGCAACTCCTCGAATGTTTCAGTTTTTATTGGTATATGCAAGACTTTATTCTGAACAATTTCAGCTGGTAGTTTAATTGGCGTTTCATTTGTCGGAGTTGCTCTTCCCGAGTTGCTACCAAGAGTTGGCACAGTGACGATGCGTGGCTTGGCGGCCTGCAGTTGTGCTTCATTAATATCAAATTCCATGGCTTTCATTGGCTTAAAGCTAACATTATGTTCCGTCAATAGATTTTCACGATCGATCAGCACACAGCGTGATTTCAATGACTCAAAGCGCCAACTAAAAAAAAAAACCAAGAATTGCAAATATAGAAGAAGTATGAGGATAAGAATATATTATGCTGTTGCACATACCGTGCCATATTCTGTTGCACATTACGCATCTGTTCCTCGAGTGTTGCCTTTTGGATGTGCATGCTATGTAGTTGAGTCTTCAGCTCGTCCGTTTCACGTCTAAATGGAATGGGAATTGAACTTGTTTGTTTTTTTTGGTTTTTGCTTTCTTGTGTATTCGTTTTTTTTTTTTTGTTTTTGGCTTGAATTTAAACTAAAAGCTAAGCATTAAAACTATATTAATGTGGACAATCACAACAGAAATAAACTGTAGCTGGTAAAGCTAAGCAATTGATTGCAAAATTTCGTTACAACATGACCAAAACTTTCGGCCAAATCATACTTGCAGAAATCCAGCATTGAATCAAACCATGTCATTGACTTTTGGCTCGCCAGTTCACGTAATCGTTCCTGCGATAAATGTAGATTCTGTTCCAATTTTGTATTCTGTGCCACCAGCTGTCGTATGCGTTCATTAAGTTTATCTGTAATTAAATTAAATTAACAAAATTTCCTCAGAGAAAATGAGTAAGAAGTTTCATTACTTTGATAAGTTTTATCAGCACTGCAAAAGATAGTGCTACATGCTTGAAGCTCAGTATGCATTGCAATATTTTCACGCTTTAAGCGATGTATTTCAAATTTACTTTCATTGAAGATCTTCTTCATGTCCAGATAACTTTTCTTTTGACTAGCCAATAAATGTTTCATCACCTGACGCTGATCATCGACCTCGGCAAACAGTGAATTTCCCTTGCGATCTGTATGAATTTTGTATAATATTTAAGCACATAAAAATAGTTTTTATTTATTTATAGCAAACCATTTTGATTATCTGGTGCACTGTTGAACATTGCAATCTTTGCATTGGCATCCACTAGCTGCTCCTGGCAACTTTCTAGCAATTGCACTTTCTCCTCAAGTTCATCACGTTTACAGCGTAGATTCTCTTCCATGCAACTCATTTGATCTTTTAATATTTCAATGGTTTTCTAAAACAAAATAAACAATTCATGATTTAACATGATGAACATAATAAAGAATTCTAGACGCACCTCTTGCTCAGCCACTGCAAATGTATTTAACACTTTAATATCTTCATATTCAGCTAATTTTTGCATTAACTCTGCATTCTCTGTTTCCAATGCATTTACACGTATTGTGCATTCTTCATGCACATTTTTGGCTTTTAATGTTGCACTGGATTCTAGATCTCGAATTGCATTTTCTAGTTTCACTTGTAATTTGCGCAACTCTTCGTCCTTGGCATCATTATCGGTTTGTAATGTTTCATGCTCTGTTTCCAAGTTTCTGTATTTGCGACGCAAATCATCTAATTCCTGTTGTGTTCGCAATTCGTTGCTATTGCAGCTAGTCTGCGGCTGTGCACTTAACTGTTCGAGTTCTTGCGTTAAATATTTCTCTGCCGCTAGTGCTGTGTCCAAGCTGCGTTTCAATTCATGTATACGTTGAGCGTCATTTTCGCTGTGTTCTTTAAGCAGCTGATGGCGTTCATGTAGCAATTTATATTCCTCAATAATGTCATCTACGCTTAATGCGTTTAAATCTAAATTATTATTCATTATGTTATTATTATTTATACTAAAAACAAATTAATCGCTGCGTCTGTTTCACTCAGCGTCACAATTTTGAATCGAATGTGCAAAAGAGACGCCAATGATGAGTTGCTCAATAATATTTATCGACTGTCAAAATGTAATCGATGTGCAGACAGCTGTTATGTCTAAACTACATTTAGCAGTATGGCAACTCTGTTCAATTCAATAAATGTGGCAGCACTATGTAACATAGCATTAACATTAACATTTTGTTAACATAAAGGAATTACTTAAATTTCAAACACAGCAACCTGAAATCGTTAAATTTAAATCTGAAAAATTAATGAAACATTATTTCTATTTCATACTGCTTGTTGATAGAAATATTTTTAATTTTAATTGATTTTTTTTTCATATTTAAAAATGAATCGTCCAGCTAGACTTGATGATGATAGTGATTCTGGCAGAGAATCGCGTAAGTAAATTAATATATTAAAAATATATATTAAAAAAAAAAAACAAACAGTAAATGAATCGGACAGTGATGAAGAGACTGAGCCTGTTTACTTTGATTGCAGAGTTTGCAATGTGCATGGCGAGATGAGACAATTTTTTCGACATGCCGAGTATAACAGTGTTAAACGAAGATCTGCACAGATGAAGCGTCTGGCGCAATGTCAATCGGAAAATGTGGCGAAAAGGTTCAAATTTCATATGCCAAATGCTAAGAAAAAAAAAAATTTATTTAACCATTAAATTAATATTTATTTTGCAGAAGTAAGAAATGAGAATATTGTGCACAATATTTAATGACGAATTCGAATTATATAAATTTCATATTATTCTGTGTATCTGTAATTTTTTAAATTTTAAAACGTTGGCGGTTACTCGTAAAGAACATAACTTTTCTTAACTATCGATACACAAATGAAGCACGCTATCGATCGATAATTTTTGCGTGTGAATGGTAAATTAGGCGCCAATCGTTAAACATTTAAAAAAATTCTAAGAATAGTTTAAGATATTTAACATTTGTGCATTTTCTTTAATTGTATCTGTAAAATATTATGAAATATATAAATTTAAGTAAATAAACTGTAAAAATGGTTGTCATAGCGCATGCGCTTGCAATTGTTTGTGTTTCTTATTGTTGTCAAGGAGACGAAATAAAAAACAAAAAAAAAAAAGATTTTACGGCTTGCATTTTACTATTGTTTAATATTAGTAAATTTTTGGAAAAATGCAAGAAGATACAACTGAAAAGACGCAACAATTGCAAAATTTTCAATCTGATGATTTGCTGGAAAAACTCAAATTGCTTAACTATGAAAAGCATTTACTGAGGGAATACAAGTTGAAGCCATTGTCGCGTTTCTATTTTGTCAAAGCGACAAATCCTGGCGAACAATTTTATATGTTTACGTTAATATGTTGGTGGCTATGCAAGAAATTGGGCAAAGATATGGAACGACCACAGGAATATGATGATCCCAATACGGTTACAGCAAAGATTATACAAATGCTGGAGGAAATTGTAAGTGAAGCATAGCGAAAGGGAGGGGGAGGGGGGGGAAATGGAAAATTTCTCTTTAATAAAAATAGAATCTATTTTATAGGATGTTCCCGTTGATTTTCCACCCAATAAACTAATACGCGGCGCCGGTCCCAATTGCCTTATGGTTCTAGACAGTTTGGCTACACAGGCGCTGAAGGTAACTCAGGTCAATTTCCAACGTTTGCATATAACACAGGAGGAAGAATTTGTTGGCGACTATCTAGAAGATAATGCTGAAATCATTTTGGAGAAACTTGAGGATGAACAAAATGCTGCTGCGCTAAGCGATGATAGCGACTTGGAGCTGGAAGCGCATAACTTCAAGCAACTCAATTGGCTAAATCGACAGAAGCGTGCTCAAGGTGACTTATCACATGCGGATGAGGAAGAGAATCGGGAGCTTAATGCACGTCTCAGTGATCATCAGGAATGGCGTTTGGAATTGGAGCGTGTGCTGCAACAGCTAAAGGTCTTTGTCAAGGCTGATGCACGTGATTGGCGAACACATATTAGTCAAATGGAGACACTTAATGCGGGTATTGCCAATGTGGCGGAACCCACACAGACACAACTTAAGAAATTGCACAGTGAATTCACATTTAGTTTGGAGAAGATTGAAAGTCGTGAAAAACATTTGAATAATGAGTTACAACAATTAATACAACAGTATAAGGAACTATCCATAGAGCTATCAACGGTACAATATGCGCAGACGCAACTGCAAACGGATATGGAGAAACAAATGAATGAATTAAGTGAGGTTATGGCCGAACAGGAGCTTAAAAAAGATGAAATGGAGCGACGTGGACAAGCAATGTCTGATGGCAGTGAGTAGTAGAAAAAAAAATTATGATTCATATTATTCAAAGTATTGCAAGTATCGATGAATAAGTAAAATTTCTACACATATTTTTTTTATATTCTATTGTATTGCTTGAGTTATAGACTACGCATGATTCAGTCTGAAGTTTAAGTTCAATTTGTATTTTTTTATCATATGATTTATCCAACAGCTGTTGGCAACGTCAAACGCTAACTTTGAATAGAAATGAATCATAAACTTTCAAGCATTCTATATAAAATGTTCTCTAACTAGCTATCTCTCTCTCTCTCTCTCTGTCTCTCTTTCTCTCTGATTACAGGCTCCGTTCAGCAGATTAAGAAGGCAATAGTTAAGCTTAAGGAAGACATTGCACAATTAAATTTGGAGGTGGCACTGCTCGTGCATGCCTACGATCAGGATACAGTGCGTCAAACACTAAATCCAGCAATTGAGCAGACAAATAATTGATAAGCAATGTTATATTATTGCTTCTGCTTTTGCTATCCTTCGTTTTCAAATCTCATATTTTGCTTGTTTTGAATTTCTCTCGCTCTATATAGCAATATTTAGCATATTTATGTGATCTTGGCCCGAACATTTTTCACACTTGGCTATGGGTGTGTGTTGTGTTGTTGCTTGTTTGTTACCTTGTTTACACCAACAAACATCAACAGAAATAGATTCAACTCACAAAAAAAAACAAAAAAGAACCCGATCATAATCAGCATTTTACAGACCACCAACGATGCCCCGCCCCCAAAACAATTTTGTTGCATGGCCGTTGTCGATTATTTGATTTGATTGCCGAGCCAAAGGAACCACTGATAAGCTTTGTAATTGGTTGCTAAGCCAATAGGGCGGTCAATTATCACCTCTTTGTTATCTGCGACTCACACACACACACACATATATGTATAGAGAGTGAGAGAGATAGAGCGGTATACGCGTGTCCTGCGCTGATCAGATAAGCAGCCATCGTTTCATTATCATTTACGGATCACGTACATGACAAGTGCCGCCGTTCGCCGTTTGCCGACCGTCGACCATCAACCGCCGACGCCGCAACTACCACATAACCTAACCTAACCAAACCGAAAAACCAAAAACCCGAAAACCCAAATGAAAAAAACCAAAACAAACCTAAGATGAAACCGCGAAACTCTGCATGTAAAGGTGTAGGTGTTGCTATGCGCTACTCGGTAACCTTTGCACACGCGTAAACGTTCATTTGTTTGCCCACTTGGTGCGGCTTATCAGCCCAATATTTTCAATTCCCAATTGCCAGGTTACGTTACAGGCACA
This sequence comes from Zaprionus obscuricornis, assembly GCA_037044475.1. Classification (NCBI taxonomy): domain Eukaryota; kingdom Metazoa; phylum Arthropoda; class Insecta; order Diptera; family Drosophilidae; genus Zaprionus; species Zaprionus obscuricornis. Next base: position 109,574 of record JBAMBR010005985.1, on the reverse strand, counting down.
GACTCAGGATACTTATGCGCAACTTGTTGTGATTTTCACTGCGGCCTGCCAAAAAAGGTGCTAAAAGGTTTTCCCAAAAACCAATATATCGTACACTGCGACTGAGAGAGAGAGAGAGAGAGAGAGAGAGAAAAAAAACAGAAAAGAAAATTCTTTTGCGGGTTTTTTTTTTCACAGTCTGCGAACAATCCTTGAAAATCAAAAACAAATAAATAAACAACAACGACAACTGTTAAACATTGTTAAGTATTTATATATTCTTATATAATATTTTTTTTAATTGTATTTTAAACTAAACAATAAATAAAAACATTAAAAAAAATAAAAATTGTTGAATTATTTTAATTTAATTTTTTTGAAATAAATAAAACGATTTTTTTTATATAATTTATAATTTCGTAGAATTAAATTCAATTTATGTAAATTCATTTTCTATAAAAAAAAAATTTATAATGTATTTAAATTTATCAAAAAAAAATTTTATTTTTTTTTTAAATAATGTTATTTTTATTAAAATATTATAATATATTATTTATATATTTTTTTTCTTTTTTAAATAATGTTATTTTTATTAAAATATAATATATTATTTATATATTTTTTTTTCTTTTTTAAATAATGTTATTTTTATTAAAATATTATAATATATTATTATTTATATTTTTTTAAAATACATTTTTTTTAAAAAATTTTTTTTTTTATATATATTAAATTTATTTTTTATGTAATAAATTTAATAATATATTTATTATTTTATATTTTTTTTACATTTACATTTTACATTTTATATTTTTAATAAATATCAATTTTCATTTTTGATAAAAATGTAATTTAAAATAAAACTAAAAATAGAAAATTAATATTTTTATACATTTTTCAATAAATTTCTATTATTTTAAAATCTTAAATAAAAAAAAAAATAAAGCTGTGCTGAATATTATTTCGTTAGGTTAAACAAGTCACTTAACGAATCGTTAAATTGTATTGTAAATGCAAAATATAAGCTAAAAATTTCAATTAATCTATGCAAAGCTCTCTTTCATCTCTCACTCACTCACTTGCTCACTCTTTCTCTCTCTCTCTCTCTCTCTCTCTCTATCATACTTTTGTCTATATATTGCTCTTGCTCTCGCTCTAGTCACACTAACTATCTCTTTTGCGCTGAGCAAAATACTAGATCAAGTCAAAAGTCATTTTGCGACTCTTTTCGCTTCGCTGGCATAAATTGCATTATTATTAGGCTTATTTGATATGCGCCGACGACGACTGAAAAGCTGCAGTGAAATTGCAAAAACAACAACAAAAAAAAAGAATAAGCCAACAACAATAAAAGGCAGCAACAACAACAGCAACAGCAAAAGCAGCAGCAGCAGCAGCAGCAAAAACAACTGACTGACTGACTGTAAACTTGTTGTTGGTCGAAAAGCCAAGCAACTACTGTTCATTTCCCACGGTAGGATTCGGATGCCATTCCACTGAGTGAGTGGCAGGCAACTCGCGACTCGCGACTTGCGACTTGCGACTCGCTCTGGGGGCTGCCGTTGCTGCTGCTGCTGCTGTTGCTGTTGCTGTTGCCGTGGCTGGGGCTGGTTTTTGGCCATAAGATCTCTTTGGCAAGCGTAACCGAGAGTCTCTGATAGTCTTCCAACTCTATAGCTTTGTGTCTCTCGAGCGCGTCTCTCATTGTGTGGCGCTCAGCTGAACTAAAATGAGCTGCAGCATGAGCTTCAGCTGAGCAAAGAATTGAATTGAACTGAGCTTAAGCTGCTGCTCTGCGCTGAGCTCTGCTAAGCTAAGCTGAACTGCGAGCGGTGGGAGGCAGCTGGTAACAGAGCGAGTACGCAGATGAGTTTCATTTTCTCATTGTTTGGCACGACCAACATCTTTGCAAAGCTGCCCCAAAATACAACAGCAACAAACTGAAGAAAAAAAAAAAACCTGTTGCCAGTTTTAACTTTAACGTTGAATGAACAAATTTGTGTTCAGTATTTTTTTTTATTTTTTTTTGTTTTTTTTTTTTTTTTGCCTACGGCTAAAAAGCATTTTCTGAGCATAAATCGTGAGTTGGACTGAGAGAGTCAAAGATAGTAACAACAACAAAAGCAACAACAACAAGAATAACAACAAAAAGCAGACCTCAATATTCCAGTACCCATAATCCAAGTAGACGCCACCTACAAAGCAACAAAAAGAGTAAAAAAAAATCACAGAAAAAAATAATAATAAAAGTTGCATTTATAATTTCTCATTTAATTCAATAAAAATACACATTTTGGCTAACTTTAAGTCTAACTTTTTTTTAATTTTTTATTTTTTTTTTTAAATTTTTTTTTTTCTGTAGCTTGTCATTTGTATTATTCTGCTTGAATACAAAACCCCGTTGCTTGATTATTTATGATCTAATACAATGTTGTGAGCAGGCCAAAAAAAAAAAAAAAAAAAAAATTCATTCATTTTCTATAAACAAACAAAGCGAGAGAGAAAGAGAGAGAGAGAGAGGGAGAGGGAGGAGCAGGAGACTGTGTTTAAATAAAAAAGAATTCATTCAAGATTCTTTTATTTTATTTTGTATTTTGTGTATTTTTTTTTTGTATTTTTTTTCTTGGTTTTTGATTTCGATTTCGGGATCCGTTGTCCGTTTGTCTGCTTGTCAACATTTTGCCTTTTGACCGCTTGCTGTGCTCGTTATCATCGTTTGCCAGTCAGTCTGCTGTCTATATAGCTAAGCGTATATATATATATGTATATATAGCCATCTCTGTCGGAACATCGATTTAAATGCAAATCAATGTAATAAAACATTTTTTCTCTCTGTTACCAAAAAATACTCGAAAACCAAAGCGCGATTAATTTCAAATTCAATTTGTTTCAACTGAAAATGGAAATAGAGATGAAGATGAAGATGAAGATGGAGATGATGATGGTGTTGGTGATGGTGATGGTGCTCGTGCTGTTGATGCAGATGAAAATGTAAATGGAGATGGAGATGAAGCTGAAAACTGATGACACTTAGAAAACACCTACGATTGCGCTACATGTGCTGCCATGTGTTAAACTAAGTTAAATTATATATATACTATATATATATAGTATAGATTCGTATACAGTGTAAATCAACGGAAGTTCATGTGGCGCTAAGCACATGAAAATCGATCGTAAATCTTATTTCACAGCTTGCTAGCTTTCTAAACATATAATATCACATGAGCATTGAGCATTGAGTAATGCGGGGGACTGCATTTTGGTGGTTTCATAGATCATAATAAACTATGTGACCATTTGAACATTTTGTGGCTTTAAATTTATGTCTTTTTCTCTCTCTCTCGCTCTATCTCTCTTTCTCTTTTTATATGTCACTCAAACAATAAACAAAGCTCTGCTATTATTTCAGTGAACTTAAAAAACATTAACAATAGAACGCATTGAAAATGATCTTTCGATCTTTTGTTAAGTTAAAGGCGAGAATTTAGATTAGTTGAAGATTATAGCATTTTTTTATTATACACATGTTTGCATGTCTTTAACTATTATAATACTTAACTTAAACATTTCATAGATTTCTATTTTCAACAATTTAGCATAAAAATAAAATTAAAAATAAATAGAAAAATTGTTTTATATTTAAATATTTTTTTTAATTTAATTAAATTATTATTTATATTTATAGAATAATTGCGCAGTTGCGTGTAAAACATTTTGCATAATTCTTGCTGATTAATTTCAACATAATCAATATTTCAAATTGCCGTAAGCTGAGCTTAAGCTCACAATGACTTGACAAAACTTCAAGTCGTAAACATTTTTTTTTTTATTTTTGTTCAATTTTGTGCACTGTGCGCAAAAGTATTAAATTTCATTAATTGCCAAAATTAAAAAAAAAATACGAGACGAAAGAAGCAGCTAAAAAAGCAACAACAACAAAATGTAAAAAAAATATATTGTGAAAAATTAAAAATTCATACGGCAGCGATGCGGTCGCATAAATTTCATGAAGCTGCCAACTCTGCTGGCGAAGACAGCAAACAATGCAAATACTTACTGAGGTAGTGAAAGAGATAGATAGATGAAGTAAGAAAGAGAGAGAGAGAGAGAGAGAGAGCTTGACGTGGGCGAAGAGAAAAAAAATCATTGTTGCGTTGAGTTTTGAAACTGGACCGCAAAGACCGCAGCATCAACACAGCTGCAGATGCTATATAGATAGATATATATATATAAAAACTATATAATATATATTTATATGATGACAAAGTTTTCGATGACGGTAGTTGACAGTTACCAGGGTTGCCAAGGTGTCAGACATCGCAACCATATTTGTGTACAACACTTAAAAAGTAGAAGAAAAAAAAAATAAAATATAAAACTTGATTTATTTTGCTTAAGTTTTTTTTTTTTCTCATTGTTTTTGTTGGTATTTTTTTTTTTTTTTTTTTGTGTGAATTGATCTGCATAAATTTGACTTATGGACGATCGTAAATTGTTGTTGTCGTATTTTTATTTAAACCCAAACACTTAATTTTTGTTCAACTTTTCTTTTGGCTATTTTTTTTTTTCTTTATATTGAACAGTTACGCTGCCGTTATAGCGACACGATCCATCAATGAATTTTAGTTTTCAAAGATTCGGAACTCAATGAACTCGTAGTATGGCCATAAAGAGCTTTATCTTTATCTATTGATCAACTCACCTCGCATCGCATCGCATCGCAACGCCTCATTCATTCTACTTCTCCGCCTGCTCTGTCATCTCTTCTTCTCCTTCTTCTGCTTCTTTTACACTCCTCCTATCCTCTGTTCTCCTGCTTCTGCTCATTTCGTATGCATTTTAGTTTGTATGTTAATTTGTTGCTATGTTTTTTTTCTATGGTTTCCAGTTTCAGTTTCAGATTTTTTTTTTGTTTTTGTTTTTTTTCGTTCATTGTGTTTTATTTAATTTTAATTTTTATTTCGTAAATTTTAAATTTGTTGTCACTTCTGTAGGAGCGCAAAAGGTTTTTCCATTGTTTCATGATATTTATTTCTTTGAATTCTAAATTCAAAATAGAAATAACGAATCTGAATCTGAATCCGAATTCGTTTTCGTATTCAAAATCGATTTCATTTGTGCTTTTTTTTTATGATAATTGTGTGCGGGGTGCGGTAGTTTTACTGTATCTCTCTATCTCTCTCACTCTCTCGACCTCTTTCTGTCTTTCTTGTGTCAATTTCGCAGCGCTGAATCGCTGTCATTGTAGCGACAATTCAATTCAATAATACAAAAAAAAAAACGAATATTTTTTTATGAATAGCATTTTTTTTTTTTTTTTGTTGCTTTTTGAATATTTAATAACTGTCTGTGTCTGTCTGCTGCTTCTTCAACATCTTTTCTTCTTTTTTTTTTTTTTTTTATTATTATTATTATTTGTAGGTGCGAGGCAGCAACAGCAGCCACAGCAGCTATAGCAGCCACAGCAGCAGCAACAGCAGCTTCTTTAGTCGTGTATTGAAAATTAATAAAATTTATGGTTTATTTGGAATTTTCGTGGCTTATTAATTTGCCATAAAGTTTCGTAGGCAAACTGTGTGGCAAAGTTAAGTGGCAATCGGTGGCACAACACATACAAAAATACTTTTATGCATATACATATGTACATGTCTGCACTGTGAGAAAGCTTTTGAATTAGCAGCGGCCTATTTTGAGATGAATCACAAACGAATTTTGTTTTTTTTATATGTAAGGCTGAGTTATGATGTTGGAATTTTTATAGATTTTGTGGGAGTTCCGGGAAGAGTATGCTATTTACAGAGGGGAAATATAAATTATAAAAATAATATAGAAAATTAAAATAAATTGTATTAAAATTAAATAATTCTTTTTTGTAATATTGAAAATAAAATATAAATTTACAAAATAATATTTAAAATGGAAATAAATTGCATTTCAAGTAAATGTGTTTTTAAAAATATTTAAAAACTATATTAAAACAATATAAAGTGTACATCACTTAAAGTAGAAAAACTGCTGTCAAATTTAGAAAGAAATATAAAAATATAAAAATAATATTAAATATTAAAATAAATTTTATTTTAAATTAAATATATTTTTTTAATGGATGATGTAATAAATGTCAAAAATACTGATATCATATTTATATAAAAATATAAATTATAAAAATAATATTAAAATAAATTGTATTTAAATTAAATTACATTTAAAATTTAAAAAAAATATTTAATAAAAGTGAAAAAAAAACGACAGTTAAATAATATAAAATAACTTGCATTCGTTCATGAAATATCTTAATGCTGTAATTACGTATTATTTTTATATAAATAAACTTTATACAGATTTCAACAGATGTCGCATATTGTAACATTTATTATGTTTTTATTAAATATAAATAAATAAATAAATACAAATTTAGGTATTTATGTATGTATATACACTTGCAGTTGCTTGCTGCTTAAGGAATTGCCACTTGGCTGTCGTTTGGGCATCTTTATAAAATCAATTTGTGAATCTGCTGATTGGATATATGCAAATGTGTTGCCCCCAAAAAGAGAAGTCGAATGAAGCCATCAAAAGGCAAATTGAATTGACTTGAGTTGCCTTAAACAACAACAACAAAAAAATGACACAAAAAAAATTCAAAAGAAAAAACAAAACAGCCCACTGTGCGAAACCTCACAAGGAGAAACAATTTTTAGCATTTTTTTTTGTTTTTGTTTTTTTTTTTTTGTTAAACTTTATTGATGCTTCATGTCAATTGGCCAGGTTCGTAAAGCGAAAACTTAATTAAAACTCAACAGGAAAAATAACAACAGCAAAAGCAACAGCAACAGCAACAGCAATGGCAACATCAACGTCATGAGCAACAGCAACAGAAACAACAACAACAAAAACATTAAGAGATATGAGCAGCAATCCTTTTTGGGGCCACTTAATTAAAATAACAAAAGGCGCAGAGTTATGTAAAATTAACGAAATTATATTTTCTGTTGTTTCTGTATCTGTATCTGTATCTGTATTTGTATCATTTCTTATTTTTGTTGTTGTTGTTATTGTTGAAGCTGTGATTATATATGTATATATTATTTTTTTTTTATTTTTTTGTGAATGAAGCGTTTGTTTCATTCAGTAGAAGATGCAGAAGACGCTGAAAATGAAAGGCAATCAGTTAGAGACAGAGAGGAACAGACTTGTAGTAGAAGCAAGCAAGAAAGCAAGCAGAAGAGGAGGAAGAAGAAGAAGAAGAAGACGACGAAGAGTTAGAGATAAACAGACAATAAATATGAGGTCGGCTCGGCCCTTTTGCGGCGCATTACAAAATGTATTTCGGTAATTTTTTTTTTTCTCTCTCTCTCTCTGTTTTTTATTTTGTATTTCTTCATGTTATTTGTTGTTTGCTGGGCACAAAGAGGCCACACAACGGCAACAAAAAACAAAAAAAAAAAAAAAAAATGCCACAGCGGTTAAAGAAAAAGGCATTTCAAGAGTTTCCCATGGCGGCAGACAAACGTACACGCACACACACACACACATATATATATATACAAACGCACACAAAATGGAGCCGCAACAGTTAACAAAGTTAGCAGCGCAGTCAACGCGGCGTATGCGTAACACGGCTGCCTGCCGTGCTGCCACTGGTTTTCAGCACTAGCACACACACACACACATACATAGACATTTAAACAATCTCATACAAAAACATATACTATTATACTCCGAGCGAGAGACCCAAAAGAAACGGGTTAAGGGCAGGCAACTGACAGTTGAGCGCCAGCAGCGACGCAAACGTTGCTGCCATTGGCCGCCCAAAAGCGCCACAAGGCAACGCCCACTTAACAACTGAGTATATGTAAATGTATGTGCATGTGTATGTGAGTATGCCTATGTGAGTGTGCAAAAGAAAGTTGACTGCGTTGTACAGCAGCTAGATGACAGCCCACAGCTGTGCAACAGAGACAGCAATAATCAAGTCGTATGTGCAAGAGAGAGCTTTTTATTTTTTACTTTTTTTTTTTGGCAGCTACTGCTCTTTTGCATATAATTTGTATTTGCTCACACGCTCTTAATTAAAATGTAAACCTTTTTTTTCGGTCAGTCAGTGTGAATGTGTGTGTGTGTTTTTTTACCCTTTTATTTTCGGCGGGCGTGGGCGCTTTTAGCCTTAATTAACAGGCCAGCACGCACGCACGTAACGCCCCAGCTGCTCAACTCGCTCAATACTCAACTCACCTGCTTTACTCTCGCGCATACACAAACATTTGTACACAGAGAGAGAGATATATGTATACGCATGCGCAGTGCAGAGGGTCGCTCAGCGCTCTCATCCAATCAGAGCACGCTGCGCTCACTCAAACTCGTTTTTGCGCTCAATTGTGCTAGAGCGAGATAGTGCAGAGACAATTGAATGCGAGCAGCGTACGGCGCGAAGACGGTGAACAGCGAACAACGAAAAACGAAAAACGAACAGCGAACGGCGGCAGCAGCAGCAGCAGCACCAGCAGCAGAAGCTGTTTTATGCTCTTGTTGTTGTTGCTGTTGTTAGCTGTTATTGTAGTTGTTGTTGTTGCGTCGCCGCTCAACTGTTTCAACACAGGCAGCTGTTAAACCCATCAAGCTGAAGTTTCGATCGTAACTTTGCAGTTGACTCTCGCGCACAGAAGCGTTCGGAAGTGAAATATATTTTATTAATAATATTAGCAGTCGAGCCGAGCTGTATGAGCTTACTGAGCTTAAACACAGCAAAAGAAAAGACAAAAAAAAAAAAAGAAAAAAACAACTTTTGAACAGTGGTCGTTGCCGTCGCCGTCGCAACAACAAAAGTGAAAATCGAACAACAATAAAAAAAAATATCTAATACAGAAACAACGAACAACAATTGTTGTTGTTCATTAATATTTTCAACGGCTGGCGAGAAAAGGCATTTGTAATTTTCAGCAACAGAAAATAAAAAAGAAAAGGTAAGCAGACGCCATTTTGTTAGACGTTGCCATTTTGTTAGCTACTGTTAAAAGCTACCTCATTTACGCACAAACAGCACCAGCAACAGCAGCAATAACAACAACAATAGTAACAACAATACAATAAGCAACAGCAAGTACTGAGCTAAAATGAAACAGAATGAGAAACATAACAGAAATCATGCATAGACTTCGATGTATAAGAAAGAGAGGGAGAGATAGAGAGCATGCGCATTTTTGAGCGCTACTCGTCTTGCGCATGCGCAGTAGCCGAAGCTTATAAGAACTTGCTTCGGCTTCTGGTGTTGAGCATCTCCTTCGTGTCACGAATGCGACTACTTCGACTTTGACTTCGGGTTCGGCTTCAATTCGCTCGTGCTTGACCAGTTAGAAAGAAGAGCTAGGCAGAGCTGCTGCTGTTGTTGCTGCTGGCGTGGCTGCTGCTTTCGGCTGTGGCTGTGGCACCACAGTAGTCGATGACTCACACACATACATATACACATGTACTTATACATATGCATTCACTACTGTATTGAGCCGCACTCAACACTCACACACACACACTCACATACACTCACAGGCACGCCTTACGTCTTTTTGGTCTTAACTGCGTCGTCGCCGCTTCCTCAAGTTGCTAGCAGCGACGCAAGCAGAGCTCGACAACAGCAGAAGCAGCAGCAGCAGCAGCAGCAGCAGAAGCAGAAGCAGAGTTGACTACTATTTCTTTCAGTTATTAGTAACATTCATTCATTCAACTTTGTGCCGCGCAAGCGTGCGTAGTTCCTCAGTTCCTTCGCGTGTACCTTCAAAAGAAAATAAGACAAAATAAATATAAATTACAAATAATAATCAACGATCGACAAAGTGATCAACTATCTAGACATATACATACATCTATATATAAATATATATACATATACATATACATATACAAAGAGTAATAATTATTATATATTTATTACGCTACGTGACATTAATTAATACGTCGTTGATCGTCAATCGTCAATTTGTCAGTCGTTAATTGCCGTCGTCGTCGTCATCGTCAATCGTCAACGTGTTAATTCCAGTGATTAAACAGCAGCTGCAGCAGCGGCAGCTTTCAACACTTATCGCATTCTCATTGGTAAGTTTTTGTCTATGCGACTGCGCAGTTACGCAAGCATCGCCATTGCTATGGCCCTGACTGCGCAGTCAATGGGCCGCAGTTAGCAGTTAGCAGTCAGCGTCGGTTTTGATACTGTCTGTACTGCAACTAAGGCGGCGGCGTCGCACAGTAGCCAGCCAACAGTAGGCAGCATTGGCGCTTATGTTCTGCTTCTCTTCCGTTTCATTCTGTTCTGTTGTATTCTGTTCTCTGCTCTTCTCTGCTGCCGCTTGCGGTTGTATTTGTGGTTGTGGTTTATGTTGCTGTTGCTGTTGTTGTTCTTGTTCTTCATGTTTGTTTTTAGCTACCAGTTTTACGCGCTTTCATTGGCCTACGCCAAAATGTGCGTGAGAGTTTGCTCAATGTTTGAGTAAATGTCTCTCTCCCTATGTGTGTGTGTGTGTGTGTGAGCGTGAGAGTGGAATGTAATCAATTGTCAATGGCGTTCGAGAAGCTTTTACTGTCACACAAAATGGCGACGAACTAAAAGAACTAAAATGCCAATCGGAGAGCAAAATAACAAAAAGCAATAAATTTAACAAAAAATAATTTCACAATTTATTGAAAATCAAAAAAATATTTTAAAACTTTTTTATAAAATTGCAAAAGCGAAAAATACTTAAAACTATTTATATTATTTTTATAAAATATATTTTTAATAACTTTAACAACTGAATTTCTTTATCTCTTAGCAAATGCCGACGGCAAATGTAGCAATGCCGTCAATATGTTTAGCTTAGCACTTCGCCAACAGCCTTATAAGCTCATGAGTCAGCATTACTTAGTCAACTTCTTGTGTTGCTCTATCAAGGCCTCTGCGAGGTTAATCCAACTCGCCAAAAAAAAAATAAATAAAAATAAAAAAAAGAGGAAAAAACTCACATTAATCGAATCATAGACAGCCGCAGATGATTTGTTGTTTAGGAATTTACAGATCATCAAAATTGATCAGGTTTTAACTAAACTATTGACTCATTGCCTCATTTTTTTTTGTCTAATTTTTGTAAAATTGCGTGTTGGGAATAAGAGAGAGAGAGAAAGAGATTAATATTATTTGTAAATCTTTTGCCCATTTGTGTCTCGACGGGAATGGGAAATTTCTAGTCTAGTCTAAAATTGACCTCGTCCTTCGCTTTTTTTTTTTTTGGGACCACACGCTGTGTGCCATCAATTAGGCGCAAATTAGTTAATTTTAAATTGAACTAACAATTTAGCCAAAAATAGTTTTGCACCTTGGGATACTTTAGGCAACTGATGAACTGACGAACTCAACGGCAACTTGTCAGTTATAACTCACGCAACATTTAACTGTTGCAAAATGCGATATTCATGCGATAGATCGTGTTAAAGTTTTTCCCACACCAGATGTAAAGAAATACATTCGTTGTGGGTAAATATTTCGAGAGAATAAGAGGGAAGGGAAGGAAGAATTCGCGTCGGTTATCACAGGGATCCTTTTGTGGTAAGGTGTTTGTCCTGCATTGTGTCCAGTTTCGCGCTTATTGTTCTCATTCTTTATTTTCAACTACTTTTGAAGTGGCAACATAATTGTTGTTGTTGTTGTTGTCAGTGTTGTTGCTGTTATTGGGTTTTTTTCTTAAGAATTTTGTGCCATTAGCACAATTAGATTCGTATCAAATCGTTTTCGGTGCCTTTGTCCTTTTCTTATTTTTTTCTTTCTTTCTTTTTTTTTTTTTTTTTTGTTTTTTTTTCGATTTTATGCGTCGGCTTATTGTCATTTTTTCCACATTTCGTTTGTAATTTTTAATGGCACCTTGCCAACTCACTGTCCGCCTACCAAGTGTGGTAAGTGTGGTAATCGCTTTTGACCATGTCGACCATATTATCAACCATGGTCGAGCCAAAAGAAGTGTCGATGCATTGCGTTCTGATGCGACGTGTGTGTCACTTGACTTTTTTTTTTTTTGTTTCTCCCCTCAACATCTTTTGCTTCTTCTACTTCTTCTTTGAGTCCTCCCTGCTGTCCTTATCGACAGCATGCTGCATGGCTACACATTATCGCCGGCTCGGGGTGTTAAACTGTAACTCTTCAAATTCGTGGAAGACGCACTCGCAGTCGCACTCTCAGTCGCACTCGCACTCGCACTCACACTTGCCACAGATTTAGATACAGATTCAGATACGATACTAACTCCTACAACGCCTTCTACTCTTTTCTACACTAACTCTCTTTCTCACTGCTGTCTCCTTCTCCTTCTCCTTCTCCACCTTCACTTCTCTTTATTTTTTTTGGTCTGTTTGCCATTTTTGGTGCAAATCTAATTTCACGCAGCATTAACGCCTTTCGCATGCCCTTCGCAACAACAACAACAACAATAATGAAGAAGAAGAAGATGCACACAAACTCTTCTTTCACAATTTTGCAATCTAGAGTTTTGCTGCAGTCTTCAGTGTTTTCAGTGTCTCATGCTGTGCTCAGTGCCAAGTCAGTTATGATCTTTCACTATATATAAGACATGAAATACATATACATATGTGTGTGTGTATTGTCGGACGACCACTCATTGTGCTCTGTGTACAAAACACTAATTATTTTCACTGCGGATTAATGGGATTAGCTGCATGTTGTACAACACATTAAGATTATACAATATTTGGCCAGTTTTACTATTGCACTTTTTCAGCTTACTATATGTGTGGTCTATGCTCTTTCTTCTTTTTGTAGGTGTTGCTATTTGTTGTCCTGTGCCCAAAAAAAAAATTATAAGCGGATTTGCCATAACATAAAATGCAGCAGTTGTTGCTCATGTTGCATAGATTAGGATTAACTTTATAGTCCAAACAATCGTACGATCTTAAGTCTTTCAAACACTTGCTGTAGTTGGCAAAAGTAATGCAAGACATGAATATCCAAGGATTTCTAAATCATCCAAAATAAAAGAATTTCTTGTATTTATACAATAAAATCTTAATTTTAATTCCAATATTCTAACTATAAATGAGTTGCCACTACTACTTAAAGAAAACGTCAAAGTCGAAGTTAAATAAAGTGCTTAGACGCAGTCCCATTAAGCCATGGCTAATGTTGCTCCACTTAGGCGCCAAAGTGGCAAAGCCAAAAAGCATAGCCAAAAAGCAGAACCAAAGGCCAACAAACAAAAAACCAAAATACAAAATGCAGATGAAGTTGAAGTTGTCGTTGTAGTTGTAGTTGTAGATGTAGATGTTGGAGTTGCATTTCACGTATTTCACGTATTTCTCGTAGCCATCCATAACGAATCCGTAAACTCCAATGGCCTTATGCAGGCGCCCTGTGTCGCATGATTAACGGCGTTAAAATGCCAATGTGACGCCACATTGTGTACACAAATTAACATGGATGAAGTCGGAGTCCAAGTTGAGTTTAAGTCAATGCCGGAGTCAGAGTCGGAGTTGGAGTTAGAGTTGAAGTTGAAGTTGGACTACGATTTTGTTTGTCGACGCCAACACCAAACTCTTTGACTTTGGCGTTTGTGATCAGCGACCTGGGAAGAAAACAAAACAAAAAACCCGAAACAGAAAAAGAAGAAGCAGAAGAGAATCTCAGTGTTATAATTTGAATATGTTTAGTGGGCATTAATGTTATAATGACAATAACTACGTAGCGACTGTAGCACCCGCTGTGACGTTTGCCTTTTGTTGTCAACGTTTCAGTCTCCATACCTTTTCCTCTCTCTCACTCTCTAGCGCTGTAACTCTCATTCCTTTCGGAGAGCACTCCAGCTGCGCTGACGGGGTCCGCTTTAAAAACATATAAATAAATATTGAAATCGGGGCTTGCCGAGAGACGCTTGTCGCTACCAGTCAGCGCAGGCGCTGGCGCAGGCTTTTTGTTTTGCAAAAGAAATCTCCGAAATTCATATCCGAACTTCCAAGTTCCAGTAGAATGTATGGCATAATATTAAGGGACGCAGGCTTGAACATGCGCCTATGGAAATACATCTACACTGTGCGAAAATTATTTCGGCTTGCAGCTGTTTTATGTAATTTTTACTTTTTCTTATTATAAGAATTTTGGGATTTTCCCAACTTTGATAAAAAATTGTATAAATTATTTGAATATTTTTTAGACATATTTTTTTTCGTGCAGTGTATTCACATCTGCAGCGCAACGTATTCATATTCATATTATATCGCCATCCAGCGGCGCCGAAATGACAAAAATAAAATTACATAAAAAATAACAGTTGTTAACTACCGCAAGCAGGATAACCAAATGTAGCCATTCGATATTTCCCCCCCCAGCAAAAGGAGTGAAAAGAGAATCTACATTTTTTTTTGTTTTATTTTTTTACTGGTATAAATTGAGTTTCAGTCACAGGCGCCAATTAAAAATAAACTTGTTACAGCGCCACTTTAATGAAGCGACTAATATATGGCACCGTATGGCAACTATAGTTGTATGGCAACTGCTCAACTCTTTTTGTGTCTGACAGTGCTAAATGCATAAATGCAGCATTCAACAAAATTTTGTGATGCCTTTTGCTCAGTGTGTTTGCCCAAGATGAGTTCTGACTATGCCAAACTTAAGTTTTACAAAATTTAAGATCGTTAAACTTGTCATTATCAAGCATTACCAGATATTAGCTAAAGAAGCTTTTACAAGTTGCAATATTTTTAATATTATAAAAAGAAATATTATATGAATATATAGTTTTTTTTTTTTTTATTCTTTCTATCTTCTTAAGTAAGTGGTAGATAATTTTATGGATAGCTGACACTTTGGTTTATCTTTACGAGTATTGCATTTCGTTTGACTCGTAGTGCATGTAGAGCAAATTTGTATATATGTAGAACTGCCACAAAATTACTAGAAGTGCATAGAAATTTTAACGAAATCATGAAATTTAATGATATGAAATTTTACGCTATGTGACATAGCCTATGTCTACTATATAGTTCTAGCAATTTTTACTAGACTTGAAAACTTCTTTTGCTTTCTCTCTCTCACTCTCTCTCACTATCACTTCTGCTATCTTTTTTCTGCCCTATGATCATTCACTAATTGAACAATTGTGTTGCGGAAATATAGTTGACTTACAACTTCAATGAACAATTTCGTATACAGCAAAAATACTTAAAATATATTTTGAAAAATATAAAAAAATAAAAAAAAAAATACTTGACAACAGTTAATACATACGATGACAATGGACCAATGAAAAAGGTAAAACAAAAAACAAAAAAACAAAAAAAACAAAAAATAAATAAACAAATACAGAAACAAGACAAAGTCAAAACTTGTCGTTTAAGACAAATTATAAACGAAGGTTAGCAACTGAAGCTGGGCGGTTGGTGATTTGTAAATGTCAACACCAAGTTCGCATTGTTGTTGTTGTTTGTTGTTGTGTTGCTGTTGAGTTGTTGTTGAATGTGTTGTATATGTTGTATGTGTTGTATGTGTTGTTTTGTGTTTTGTGTTTTTTTTTCGACTTGTCGACTTGTCGACTTGCGGCTCAGTTCAGTTTTCAGTTTTCAGTTCAGTTCATTTTATTTCAGTTCGGTTTCAGGCTTTAATGAGTCATTTTCAATTTCATGTTGTGTGATTTAAGTTGACAACTTGTTGTTGTTGTTGTTGTTATTGTTGCTGTTATTGTTGTTGTTGTTATTGTCGTGGTATTTTTGCTCAAATTTATTGGCACATAAAAGATGTCGCAGGCGTTGCTAACTTTATTTAACTTTATCTTTTGTCTTTCTCTCCCTCTCACTCTCGCTCTCTCTTTCTCACTCTTTCTCATACTGCATATATCTGTCTCTGTCTTTATACTTATATTTTTGTTTATTTGTATGTATTTCTTTTAGGTGTTTGCCTTAAAGTGCGCCATAAACTAAAAGGCTACGGCATCAGCACCCAGCACCCAGCACCAGTAACACACCACCAGCAACGTCAGCGTCAGCGTCAGCAGCAGCTGAAAAGACGGCCCACCCAAAACGCCTACTAAAACGAAACGGAGAAATCACAACAACAACAACAACACGCAGCAAGCGAGCAAGCGTGTGATAGTTGAACAAAAAAAAAAACTTAAAGCTCAAGCGTTGCCACATTTCGCTAAAGCAAACACAACACACACATATACATATATACGACTCAGTCTGTGCGTGTGTCTCTACATTGTATGCGTGCATTTGTTATCTGCAACTTGCCATAGAGATAGCGATTACGTTTTGAGTACCGTTAAAGCATTGTGCGCTCTCATTGCATTGAGCAAAGCTCTCAAAGATAACAATAACAGCAACAACAACAACAATTACATTGCACTCGCAACTACACTCAAGAGATCAAGCGTGTGAGAGTTGTATGAAGTGAGCGCAAGAGAGTGTCTGTGTGCAAAAGAGCGAGTGAGAGAGACAGAGAGCAAAAGAGAGAGAGAGAGCGAGTGTGTAGCTGTATGTGTGTTTGTGTATAATTGAGAGGCAGCAGTAGAATACAACGCAACGCCAACGACTTCACCCACTGAGTACATTGAGCGCGCGCAAGTCTGTCGCAACAACAACAACAACAACAACAAGTACAACAGCAACAAGCAAAAGAATAATAATAAAATAACTCAACAACAACAACAACAGTAAAAATAATAATAAAAAAAACTAAAACACACAGAGAAAAGAGGGAAAATATATCGTCTGTCAAAATGTTTGCTGTAATGCGAATCGACAACGATGACTGCCGGTCGGATTTCCGTCGCAAGATGCGTCCAAAGTGTGAATTCATTTGCAAGTATTGCCAACGGCGTTTCACCAAGCCATACAATCTAATGATACACGAGCGCACGCACAAATCCCCAGAGATAACATATTCCTGTGAGGTCTGCGGCAAATATTTCAAGCAACGTGATAATCTGCGTCAGCACAGGTAAGTTCTATAACTTATTTATTACTCACTTACACACATAGTTACGGCTAATGCCGTTGTCTACTTTCTCCAAGTTCCCCTCGTTTCTCTAGCAAATACATGCACTTTATTCTTCATTTAACACATTTTGAAATTTATTCATGAAATTTATATAAAAATTATTTTTAATATAATATTTGGCAAAAAGAGAAAAAAAAAATTATGTGCATGAAAAATTTTTTTTGGTGTTGGTTTTGCTTATGATTTGTGCACTTTTCGGATTTTTTTTTTTTATTATTTTTATAAATTATTATAAATATATTTTCAATACATTTTTTTTATTAATAAATATTGAGAAATTTAGTGAAATTGGAAATGATGTGGAATTATTTTTTTTTTTTATAATTTATTTCTGATAAATTAATTAATAAAGGTTTTGTTCAAAAAGATTCCTATGGGAATTCTCAGGGAATTGCCTACAGTTGAAGTTTGCTAGGAAATTTTGATATTGATTTGAGCTGAATAAATATACATTCGTTTCTAGCAGAGCATTGACGTATATAACATATGTTTTTATTCCCAAATAAAGCTCTGGAATATATTGAGAAGCTTTTCATTTTTTTTGCACATATTCATCACATAACAATACAGCACATTGCAGAAGCATAAGCACAACCAACACACACACACATACATTATTATAATTATTATTTAGTCTATTTATCACAACACGGTTCTACTACATCACCTTTTTTTTTCTCTATTTCTTTTCTATTTGTAGATGTAGTCAGTGTGTTTGGCGATAAGCTAAAAACAAAAACAAAATTATCATAAATATTAAAAAAAAAAAACAAAAACACAAGAAAAAAAAAAAACAACCAACACACACAGAGCAATATAAAGAAAAGAATATAAATATATATATTTATATATATATATATATATGCTATATATACTATATAAAAATATAAATACCACCAGATATCTAAGCACCGCAGCACCGACAGCAAGAAAAAAAATAAGAAAGAATAATAAAGAAAATAAAAATCGCACGCTAAATTTTTATTTAATAAAATGCAAAATAAATATGAAAGAAACAGACTTATCGAGTAATCGATTAATCGGTAAATGGCCATAGCAGCAGCCGCCGCAGCAATAACAAACAACAACAGCCGCAGCAGCAGCCGTAGCAGCAGCAGCAGCAGTAACAAGAGCAGCAACAAGCACCGCCCCAGCACCACAAAAGCTTCATGCACCATCGCACCACTACACACAACACACACCACATAAATATATAAATACACAACGCTTACAACAACGATGCAACAGCAACAGCAACAGTTGCAGCTGCAGCTGCCGAAAGTGCAACATTGGAATGCAAAAATGTCGGTGTTGGTATTCAATAATTCTCTTGGCTCGGTTGGTTATGTCTTCCACTTCTACTACTACTACTACTAGCACTACAACATCTTCTGCTTCTACTTCTACTTCTACTTCTACTTCTTCATTTGTGATTTTTGTGTTTTATTTAAATGGTAAACAAATTAATAAACGGTTTATTGCAACATGCACTTGCCACGCCCACCAAATGTTGCGCAGGCGCAGCAACAGCAACACGAGACAACAACAACAACAACAGCAACAATATTTCCAATAAATTCTTACAGAAACTCACATATGAACACCTGTGGGCGTGCCTACAACAGCAACAGCAACAGCAACTCCAACTACAACAACAGCAACTATAAATAAGCAACAACAACAAGCGATGCAACATGCTGCAACAGCAAAAAAAAAAAACAAAAAACAAAGTTACTTTCGTTTATGGAAAGCACAATTAAGCTCAAGCTTCTTGCACTTTCCTCTGGAACACAACGAAAGAAACTTTGCAAAACACAAAAAAAAACACAGAGAGAGACAATTTTTTTTTACAATGCTGCAAAAATATTCAATTAATTAAACAATAACAAAAAATAATAAACACAACAACAACAGCTGCAATTCTCTTGCCTTATAACTCGGAATTATTTTATATTAATAATACAATTAATTACAATTTATTAATATATAATATATATATATATATATATATATAAAAAGAAAAAACAAAAATTAAATTTTAAGTATTTTTATTTTTAAAATTTTCCCCTACAAAACACGTTGAAAATGTATTACATAAAATTTTAAATAATAATAAAAAAAAATAATAATATAAAAAAAAAATATGAAATAAATAAAAAGAAAAATAAAAAAAAAAATGAAATGAAAAACTATTAAAATATAATAATGATGATGATGATATTGATGCATTGTTTTTGTGTTTAAGTTTATCAATTAAAATAATAATAATAAAAAAAAATCTTTTACAAATTTAATTATTTTATTCCCTGCAATAAAATTGTAAATTTTTTCATATTTATCTATATATATATATAAAAAAAAAACAAAAATTATAAAAAATTGCAAAAATTTTATAAAATTCAAATCGAAAAAAAAGCAAAAAAAAATCTATTAAAAAAAATATGAATGAGATATCATACGCAATATGTATTACATGCAGCGCGGGCCATGCCCACAATTGGGTTAATTTTTTGTGGGGGCGGGCTTGTGGGTGTAACGCCTGGCGCCTCCTGCATGCATATAACAAATTTATAAATAAATAAATAAATAATAATAATAATATTAATCATTACAATAACAATAATAATAATATGCATAATAATAATAATAATAATAATAATATATTTTAATGTTTTTAATATATACGATGAATTTTTTTGTTTTAATTTTCGGCATTTTGTGTGGTAAAAACAAAAACAATAAGTAAATAAATAAATAAATATATATTTATACAATGTAAAAATTTAAATTGTTTATTTTACTCACGGTGGAAGAGGAAAGGGGAACATGAAAATATTTTTGTACTATTTTCTTGTGGCAAGATAAACGTAAGTAACATTAAAGTTTCTGCTGCTTGTGTCGTAAAAATAAAATAGAAAAAAAAAATAAAAATAAAAAATAGAATAAGAAATGATAAAATGAAAATAAAAGTTTAATATAGAAATTAAAATTAAAACAAAAAATATTAATATAAAAATAAAAATAAAAAATAGAATAAGAAATGATAAAATGAAAATAAATGTTTAATAAAGAAATTAAAATTAAAACAAAAAATATTTATATAAAAATAAAAATAATAATAGAAAATAAAAATAATAAAAGAAATTCAAAATATTATTAAAAAATAAAAATATAAAATAAAAATAATACAAAAATGAATAATAAAATAATAAATTAAAAATAAAATTTAAAAAAAATATATAAAAATTTATCTAAAGAAAGATCAAATAAAAAAAAAATTGTCAGATATTTGAAAGCTATTTGAAATTTTGACAGATGTTAAACGCATTTAAATTGAAACCCTTCTGACGTTGTATCTGCCTACAACTGTGCATGTGTGTTTTTGTATGTATGTGTATGTGTTTGTTGATTTTATAGCACATGCATTTAGTGTATTTGCTATCATTATCATAATAATCATTATCATTGAACTGTTTATATGATTCATTTAGCCTATACACACATCATTAAATGCACCATTAAGTGCCCCTCCAATATTGTACATCTTCCCCTCTCTGCTTCACACTTAAACACTAGCAAGGCATGCCGCTGCTCTGTTCCCCATTTTGCGCTTTGTCGGCATTACATTTGACCCCCAAATGAGCTGGATGCAGACCCTTTCAACAAATTAGTTGAAGAACGTTAAGGAAAATTTCACATTGCAACATGCTGAAAAAAAAAAACACTGTAATACGACGGTACTTACTGGCAATGGCAATGGCAAAGGCAATGGCGATGGCGATGGACTCATAAATCATGTGCGTGCCACACGCTGCGTTCGTGTTAATTAAATATTGACTATGTTTTGATAAGCCGTAACATTGCCGCAACCAATTTTTCCAATGAGCAGAACTAAAATTTAAATGTTGCCAGTTGGTCCTCGGCAACGGTTGCAAGTCCGTGATCTTTGTATTCCGTTTGCACGGCAGGATGCGCCACTTGCGCGCCACTTGGCGATAATGAAAGCGTTTCCAAATGCGAAACGAATGCTCCGGCGGCTACTGTGGCGAGTGTGGCAGGATGCAGCGATGCAACGGTAACGAAAACAAAAACAGCAACAGCGATGCTACAGACTAGGAACTCTGCCACAGCCGCATGTGGTCTACTGTGGAGGCACGTGTGGTTTTCCAGCTAACCGCTGCATATACTACAGTAAACCGTTTGCCTCTTCTTCGCCTGTTCGCTTGTCCAATGGTCCGTTGGCCCGCTTGCCACTTCCTGCTGCTGCTTATAGTATTAAAACTAAACTGTTTCCACCTACCCGCAAAAGGACGACACAAAACTGGCGCAGTTTGACTTCTGCAAATACACATACACACAAACACACACACACATACACACGCTTAGCATACAGTGCATACGCACTGAAAATCTCTTGCTGCGTGCTGCGTTTTTGGCTGCCACCCGTGGATTTTGTTGGCTTAGACGCAGCTCTTCTCAATCTTATAGTTTCTGTTTGACTTGCAATCCCTGCCCTTTACCCACCCACTCGCTGTGCAACACCAGCACTCTCTATATATCTATCTCTTTCTCTCTGGTAGTAGGTCTACTCATACTTTGTTACTGTTATCAATTGCGGCCATCACAGTTTTGCTGCTGATTCAACACTTCGGTAGCGCAATCTTCATTTCCGCCAGCAGGCAACGCACAAAAATTTCATTACATTTCATGGCTTTTCCATTGGTAGCTGCATTGTGATTCATGCAACATTTTGGTGGCACTTTTAACCAACTTATTGCAGCCACATCATAAAAGTTAATTCATCTTTTTTTTTCTTTTCTTTGCTTCTCATCTCGTTTCATCCAAACATTTTTGACTCATGCAAAGCGACTTTCTAAGCAGCCGAAGCGACCTTCGTATAAATCTCGTGTCACGGCAAAGCACTGAGCGACAAATATTTGGCAACAGGTTAACTGGTTTCTATTGGCCACGTCAAGGTGCGACACAGTCTGCGTTTGCTTTTGCATTTGTATATTTTTGCGTTTATGTCTTTACGTCTCAGACTCCGTTTGGCTCACACCTCAAGCTACGCTGTCTAACTCATTAGATGTCATTTTGCTGATAAACGTTTGCTGCGCTACACTACATTAAACGGAGTTACTTAACTTTATTGTTCAGTTTGAAAATTTTAACTAAAATATATTAATTTAATTTTATATTTATTAAAATAAACTAAAAAATGTTTACAAATTTTTTTATTAAAAAAAATTGGATAAAAAAATTAAATAATCTATGAAAAAAATTAATAAAAAATATTTTTGTAAATTTTTTATATTTTTGCTTTTAAAATTTTATTGTAAATTTTTTTTTTATTTAATATAATAATAATATAAAATAATAATACTATAATAATTTGTAAATTTTTAAGTTGTAATTGAAAATATTTTCTAATAAAAAATATAAAAGATTTCCAAAATATTGCTGTAAATTTATTAAAAATTTTTACCATAATAATTAATTACAAAAAATTACTTAAAAATTAATTGAAGAAATTTGTAAAAATATCACAAATTTGCAAAATTAATTTTAAATATTTTAAAAATTATTCGAACTCTTAAATATAAATATTTGTTAACATAATTAACAAATCTTTCTTATTTTTCCTTACACTTCCATTCATTTATTATTTTTCTATGCGTAGCGTATACAAAATTCGTACTTGGACTCAAACTTATCTCATTAATTCTACTTAATTTATACGTAATAACAGACAGAGGCAAATGTCAGCAGCTGACAGCGGAGACATCGTGTCGACAATCATAGCTATAGCTAAAGCTATAGCTTTGGCTATAACTACAGTGAGCTATAGTCACAGTGAACATAGCCAAAGCCATAGGCCATGGACTGTGATAAGATCAGGGCGACGTATTGGAATGCTCCACCTTGTTGTCAACACGTAGCATCGCATAATTTTACTTTTTACTGTTAAGAGACAAGATGCGTTGTCTCCTCAACTCTCTCAATTCTCCACCAATCTTCTTGACACTCTCGTCTTCTCCTCTTATTCGACTGACAGTCTGACTTGTCGGCTTGTTGTCGTCACATTGTCGTTCAACTGGGAGCCGCTCCTGTTGCCGCTGCTGCCGCTGTTGCTGTTGCTTTTGCTGTTATTGCTGCCGCAGTGGGTTGCAATTAAAAAAGCGCAACTACCACAAAAATGTACAGAGCAACAAAAAAAAAATATATATATATATATTCAAACAGATGCCAGAGAGCTAGTAGAGAGAGAGGGAGAGGTGAGGTAGTGGAAAGGGCGGGGCAATCGGCAGCAGTGTAGAGAGTGAGGCACGTACAACGTGCGGCTATTTGTCTGCTTTGTTGTTACTCGTGTTTGTTTCTCTTGTTGTTGCTGTTGTTGCTGGCATTGTGACTGCCTAAAGATTTGTGGGCCAAAACCAAAACCGACGATCAGTTCAGTTCAGTTTTCTTTTCTTTATTATTTTTTTTTTTTTTGCTTTGGGTCTTGGCCTGATCTCCGGGTCTCCCGTTCTTCCCCTATAGCAGTGGCTCTATGGCCGATCTGTGGTCTGTGCCGTCTGGTGTGGTGCGCGCTGCGCTGCGCTGTCTGTCGCTTTTAATCTAGCAAAGCAATCGTTGAATGCCACTAAACTTTTCACCACAACTTATATCAATTGTCGTCCAATGTACGACGTCAACGCGCCTCTGATATATTGGATCTAAAAGTGATCGTAATCGCAAAGCGGAGCAAGCTCCCCAAAACATACATTCATAGTACCGCATACAGTACCAGTCCACACTTGGTCAAGCAGGATCAGAGTCACAGAGTAGCAGTGCAGAGCAAAGCAGACCAACTGTCGGCGGCGGCGGCGGCACTGACTCTTAACAAAAAAAAAAAATTTTTTTTTTTTTTTCAGGCCAAGTCTTTGGTTTTTAGCCGTGTCTTCAATGCCTTCGATGCCGTTTTGACCAACAGTTAAGGGACCAATTTGTCCTCGACGGCGGCTATCACAAATTTTAACATGATCGCCAATGGATCGAAAGAGAGATATGTTTTGTATTGTTGCTTTTGTTGTTGTGGAATGTATATTATACTAGACTAGACTGTGGAAAATTGTAGAGCAGGGGGAAAAATTTTTTCTTAAGAATTTCAATTGGTATTTTTATTGATTTTTTATTACAGGAAGTCGACAGGAAGTTGCAAATGTCATTGATTATAATCTGAGCGTTGACTATGCAAAATTTTAATAATTAATAATAATTTATTTTTATAGTTTATTAAGTAAAATATTATTATTATTATTTTATATTATTTTTTTTTTATTGTTAGTTGATATTTTAATTTTATTTTTTATTTTAAATTAATTATTTAAATTATTAATTGAAAGATTTTTAATTTTTTTTTTAGCTGTTGAAAAGTATATTTTATATTATTATTATTATTTTATATATTTTTTTTTAATTTTTAATTGATATTGTAATTTTTATTTTAAATTAATTATTTAAATTATTAATTAAAAGATTTTTAATTTTCTTTTTAGCTGTTGAAAAGTCTATTTTATATTATTATTATTATTTTATATTAATTTTTTTTTTAAATTTTTAATTGATATTTTAATTTTATTTTTTATTTTAAATTAATTATTTAAATTATTAATTGAAAGATTTTTAATTTTCTTTTTAGCTGTTGAAAAGTCTATTTTATATTATTATTATTATTTTATATTTTTTTTTAATTTTTAATTGATATTGTAATTTTTATTTTAAATTAATTATTTAAATTATTAATTAAAAGATTTTTAATTTTCTTTTTAGCTGTTGAAAAGTCTGAAATAATAATAAATATGTTTCTGTCCCTGACCCAACTCTCTGTTTGTATCAGAGTGTGTGTTCGGTTGGCAGACATACAGTAAGCTAAGCCGACTGTCCGGTTGCCTTCTGATCTGCCTTCCGAGTTAGCATTAATTTATGAAGTGATGATGACAAGTGGGATAACGGGGTCATTTCGCGCTTAATGTCGCCAACACGTAAAATGATTTGCATCGCCGATGCAGCAAGCCGCAAGCAGCAAGCAGCAAACTCAAAGATTCAAGCTCCAAAAACTCAATGCCGCGTAACTTTAGAGCCTGTCGCAAGGCTGACGCTGAGCACTGAGCAGTCTGACTAAAGACAGTAAAAAGTTACAAAAAAAAAAAAAAAAGTGCAAAAAGACATTCCAGACACTGTAGACACTGTAGACGCTGTAGACACTGTAGACTTTGTGCTGCTTTAGCTACAGCTGCAGTTTTAACTTTTAGCTACAGCTGCAGATCTTCTTCAACGAGAACTTATCACTGCCGCCCGATCATAACAACACATTTTAAAGGGCTTAAAGAAACAGCAACCGACGACGATGAGGCGTCTTCTTTAGCTTTAGTTTCTTCTGCTTGCTGCTTCTGATGTTGCTGCTTCTTCTTATTTTGTTGTTGCGCTTCGGTTGCAGCCGAAGCTGACATAAGCAGACCGCAAACGTGACAGCTCACTTCATCGAATGACAGTTCTGCAGGCTTTCTACTTATAAACATACAATATGCTCTCTGACATACACTGATTCTACAGAGAGTTCTACTCACTCTTTCGCACTCATTGATCATGCACGTTTTGTCTCACTGTGAGCAATTGCTTCAATAATATTCCTAATTTGGCACTTAAATGTGAAGAAAGAGAGAGAGAGAGAGAGAGAGAGATAGAGAGAGTGCGATGCAGTCTGCTATGAGAAGAAATTCTTCTTCTTTTTCTTTTTTTTTTTGTTGAGATTTTTTTTTTTTTTGGTTGTGTGCGTTGACATAAATCAAGCGACTTCCAAGTTTTATCACGATCTCCTAAATAAGGCGATGCAGCCTGAAATCCGCTTCATACATTACAGTCGCAATCGCTAAGTAAGCTATCATCAGGCAACGTTCTTTTCCACTGGACTAAAGACTGGACGAAGATTGTCGGAAGACTGAAGACCTGGGTGACTCTTTGTCACAGTGGGCCAAACAGAGTGTCACTATGCGCTTGTGAATATGTGTCCAAAAGAAGCCAACTGGCTAAAAGAAAGAACAAGACAACGATGACTTGACCAACTAGCTGGTCAACTCTCTCGCCAACTCTTTGCCTCGTAAAATGCGTGTGCGAGCCGCTTGCGCGCGCGCCTTTTAATGACAGTTTGAAACTGCGGTCAACGCGTTGACCGTTGCCCATTTCCCTTTGCTGTAGCTACAAAGAAAGAAAAAAAAAAAAATTAAAATATATATATATGAAGGATCATATAACTTTATTAAGATGTTTGTAACCAATGTTCGTATGAGTAGCAAAGTTTTATGTTACTTTTTTGCCTTGAAAGATTTCAATAATTAAGAGAACTTAGCTTGCCATGAAGTTGAAATTATTTAAATAGATTTAAGCAAGGCAACTATGAAGTGTATAAAATGCTTCGTAGTGTGAAAATGTTAATTTTCTTGCTTATTTTCCACAATTCTCTCTCTCTCTGTGTGTGTGTGTGTGTTTGTCTTGGAGGAATTGTTCAGTGAGTTTTAGCAAATGCGATTAAAATGTCAGAGAGAAAGAGACTTTGGCGACGGTCTCGTGTGAAGCAAAATGTGGCGCAAATGTTGTTGGCCGTCTGTCAACCGTAGTCAACCTGGAGGCAAATACACAACATATAAACATACAAACATACAGACGGACATAAGACGACTCTAGGCTGCCTTTACCTTTACGTCTCCCGTTTTCTCCCATTAACATGTAAATTGTAAATGTCTGGGGCGGCAAGCCTTGCATGTTTGTTGTGTTGCCAGTTACCAGAGAGATCGACACTGCAGAGTAGCAAGCTAAGGCAGAGAGACAAACAGACAGACTGAGAGACAGAGAGAGAGACACAGAGGCTGAGCCCAGAGGCTCTTTGCATAATGATGACATTCCGCCGCGTATTTGATTAAGAATTTTGACAGGCGACATAGTGTCGCTTTGATGGCCACCCAGCCAATGCATATCCGATGTCAGAGATTCCGATTCCGATTCCCATATCCATAACATAGCCGAAACTCAGTGAATGATCTTCGGCCTCTGTCGTTTTAATCAACAGCGCTGATCAATAACAATCAACATGTTTGCTGATAATATTCGCCAGTCGACAGACGACAGACGATGGACGAGTGGACGTTGAACGACAGTAGACAGATTTCGGCTGCACTGTATACTCTCTCTCTCTCTGTCTTTTTCTTTATATTTTTGTAGGTGGCGTTCCTCTTTTGGGTTCCTTTTTTTCTCTGCTCTTTTTGAGTCACTTTGCGGTGCATTCTTTTTAATGGTTTGATTGATGGCTGGCAGCTTTACTGATCGAGCTGCCTTGAATTTGTCAGCAAATTTGTCAGCCACAAAGGGGAGTCAACTCTTGAATGAGCAGCGGAGCAGGAGACACAATGTTAACTGGTTTTATTTTTGGTTTTTTTTTTGGTTGATTCACACTCAGTGGCTGAAAAGTATTTGGCAAGAATGCGGCGAAAGTGAGATATGATGAATTGGTAATCAGGTGAAAAGTGGAACTAATTCAATGTGGAAAAATTTTATAACTATATTGACAATGACGCATTATAGGAAAATTGCATGAGAACATATATTAACATATAATCATATGATTGCGAAAAATATTTCTAAGCACTTAGCTAATGACAGACTAACAACAATCAAGAACTAGCGACCACACATTATATTAACTATAGGTTTAGGCGTGCTTAGACGATAGCTTTCATTGCGCCCACAACAAAACTGATGTTTGAATCTTTGATCGAAAGGGAGAATAATTTATAGTGATCTCACAACGGTCCCGGCATTACCAAATCCGGACAAGGCCAAAGATAATTTGCAAAACAATTTGCGTTGAAATTGTTTGTGGCCCGCATAAAGTCGAGCAGAAAGTCATTCAGTGTATATGGCAACGTATAACGCAACGCAAAATGTTGTTTAATAATTTAATTTGCCAACAATTTAGAAGCGTTTATCAAAATCCAAAAAAACCAAAATCCAAAATCCAAAAAAAAAAAAAACAAAAAAAAATAAAAAAAATAAAAATATATATATCTTTCAAAATAAGCGATATCCATAGAAAGTCAGTCAGTCATCATCAGACAAGATGACGAGTCAGAAAACTACAAAACAGAAACTGAAACTGAAACTGGAAACCAAGAGAAAGATTGGAAACTCTGTTGGATTACGATGCTGAGCTGATAAACGGAGCTACCTAAGTGAACGGCGTGCAGGAACGTGATCAGCCCAATTTTAACGCCCATCCAGAAAAAGAAAAAAAAACAACAACAAAAAAAAACCTTAAGATGCTACCTCTGTGGCAACAGTGTGTAGAGAAACAGTTTCATTTCTACGAAATGTGGTGGGCGCACAAAGTGTATCCGTGTGTTCCAGTCGAGTCCATGTCAGAGTCGTCGAGTCCGTCGTCATTTGGTCAGTTTGTGCAGTCGTATGCAGCCTATTATTAAATTGTCAAAAGGTCGAGAAATATATGTATATATGTTATACTATGTATGCTTGAACCCTTCGCCAGGGTCACTTAGGCGTTGGCATCGTCTGCCAACTTCAACTTCAACTTCAACTCGAACTCCAACGCTAACTTCAAGTTCAACGCGCGTATCAGAAGCAAATCGAGCTAATTGGGGCAACGGGGCAACATTTATTGTGCACCCTACTGCTGCTGTCAGTGTATGACGATGTTGAAGGGGGGGGGGGAGAGCACGGGGCTAGAGGCGTTGCACATTAGGGCACTGCTGGACCTCAGACGAATCCTGGTACAACATTTTGTTTATTTTGTGTCTTAGGCCGTGTGAATTTTCAAAGGCTCAGGGCTAAAAAAAGTGAAACAACTGTCGAAATTCCATTCCATATTCTTACTATCTTTCATGTTGTTGTTGTTTTTATTATTATTTTTGGGTTCTGCTACGGGCTACGGTCTCTCGATTAACGTCGTCTGCTGCCGCTTCTGCTGCTGCTTCTGCTGCTGCTGCTATGGCGGCAGCAGTGGCTGAGCAAATGGTGGGCGTATCGCGGCATTTATTACAGCCAATGTTACAATTTGTGGCTTTCGGATTTATGCGTTTATTCTGGCAGCCAGCCCCGAAATGCCAGACAACTTATGACTGCTCCCTACATATGGATATTATATGATATACTATAGTGTATTAGTCGTCGTCGTCATCGTAGTGGTAGGGGTGGAGCTGTGCCACAAAAGGCGGGGGGTAACCGTTCGCTAAGCTACCGAAGCTACTGCCGGCGCGTCGGACTGTTTGTCTGATTGATTTCTGGGAATTGGACATACATCTCCACAACAAAGTTATGATTAAATGTATTATATATATATATATATATGTGTGTCTGTGTGTGTGTGTGTGTGTGTCTGTCTGGTTTTGGTCAGCAATGAGCAGAACATTGAATTTACTGTTGTACTATGCGCGGTGGCAAGTGTTATCATTTTAGGTATGCTCTATTATTAATTTGAAGCGCATTGGGAATAGAAAGAGAATGAGCATGTCTAGAGTTTGAATAATGCCTGGGAAACTAGAAGCTTATAAAATGATTTTATAGCGAGAAAGATAAAGTACAAATATTTATATTATTTTCAATGGGTGTGGCATATACTATATTTTATGAAGATTAAGAGATGAGAAAAAAATAAATAAATAAATGACAGAAATATTTTGATGATACATAGAACTATTTGAACTATTAATCAATGATATTATTTCATTGTCAATATCGCTAAATTGCATTTTAATCAATTCTCCAATAATCAATAATCCTTCAATAAAATTTATCAACATTTATTAATCAATTTAACGAGAGAATTTTCTATCATATTTTTTTTTTATCTAGATTAAATAGACATTATCCATATTATTGATAATAATCTATATGATATTGCGTCATTTTTATATAGTACAATTAATATAATATAAGCTAGAAATATATAACAAATTTTTAGGGTTTTCAAAATTATTCATAAATTTTTTTTTTTTAATATTTTAAATCTTTATCGATCTTTAATATTTTTTATCTATAGGTATATATATTTTTTTTATTTCAAATTTACCGACTTTTGACCCATTTTAATTGGAATTCGTTTATAATAATTTGCATATTTAAATGGACAAATCAATGACTAATTAGGCAAACTAATCTAACCATTGGCAGCCTTATTCCCAGCTTCCAGCTTACAGTTGCCAAGTTCCCAGACGGTAGCCGTTGTGTCAGTTCGGTTAATCTGATAATTTCCCCCTGAGGGCTGCAATTAAAATGCGATCAGCAGGCGACACACACACACACACACACACATACACGTATAGCTATAGGAAAGTCTCTTTGAAGAATTTAACGTTTTTTTTTGTGCTGTGACTAAGTCGGCAGCTGACTAAGCGATCAATTGATTAACTTAAGTGAAATTAACATAAAGCCAAAGCAAAGTCGCAGCTGGAGAATTTACGATGCCAATTGACACACATTTCATATGCACAAATTTTTTTTATTTTTTTTCGTCTGTACATATAGTATATATATCTTATATATATATAAAGTAGATATATGTAGACCCCATGGAGAGAGGTGAGATCCAGACCTAATCGATTATAAATGTGCCTAGCAATGTGCGATTAAAATAAATTGCAAAACTCCAGCTTAAGTTTCATAATTAATTCAACACAGGCTGGCGACAACAGTCAACAACAGCAACAACAACAGCAAACAAAACAGCTGCAACAACATCAACATCAACAGTAACAACAACATCAACAAGAAGCAGTATAACAAACCAGAAGAGTAGCCCCATCGTATAATGATTCACTAACCGGCCTACAGAGCTTTGCCTTCCCCCCCCCCCTCCCTCACTTACCGCTCCGTCGCAAATCAGCGTCAAACCCTTTAACCAGCAACTTCAGCTTGTCAACATCGCAGCTCGCCCATATAAAAAGACCAGCGCTCTTTTGGCTCGTTTCATAAACTCTTGTCAAGCTATCGCCAGCTTCTCGTCCATATCCACAGCACACACACATATTACAAAGTCCCCATGTCCCATGTCGTTGTCGTAAAGTCGCTGCGGCAACACCTAGAAATCAGGCAGCAGCAGCAGCAGCAGTAACCACAGCAGCAGCAGCAGCTTCAGCTACAGTTTTAGCTTTAGCTTAAGCTGCAACTACAGAGCTACAGCTAAAGCTTTAGTAGCAGCAGCAGCAACAGCAACAGTAACAGCAGCAGCAGCGGGAGCAGAGCTGCTTATGAGTGTATTTTCCAGAGGTGTCAGGAAACAACTTGTCGGAATGCATCTAACAAGGAATTCGATTTTGCCAGGCGTTGGTCACTTGGTCAGTTGGTTCTGTCCCTCTGTCTCGACCATCGTCGTCGTTGTTGTTGTTGTTGTTGTCGACATCGTCTGTCCGTTGGGCTAATGGCACGTTGCATGTTTTACCACGCTTGATGACATGAATGGGCGCGGGCCCAGACAACAGTCCACATATACACACACACATAACAGATGCATATACATACTTAACACACACTCTTAATCCAGACATGCAGCTCAATTTTTGCTTCCCTGTTCATTCGGCTCTCGCAATTTTACATTCGCTTCTCGTATCTTTTTCTATCTCTATCTCTCTCTCTCTCTCTGTCTTTCTTTCGCTATCATGCGGTCAGTCGGTACGTTTCGTTTCGTTACGTTCGTTTGATTAGTTGGTTGAGACTTTAGTCCGATCGGGTTACTAAATATTATGCGGTTTTATCCGATTGGATTAGTTAGTTGCCTGCAAAGAGGGAGGCTAACGGGTTGCCTTACGTTGATTGTGTAGGCGTTTGACATGAATTTTTATTGCATTAATTTATGTGAATTTTCTTTGTATTTATATGAATCAAATAACTATTTTTAGACAATTGCAATATATATATATATATATATTTAGTTAATAAATATTATAAAAAATTAATATATAATAAAATAAAAACAGAAATGCAGAAAAACTAGAACTTTGTAATCAAGTAGAACTTGTTCTTATATATAATAGAATTTAAAAAGATTTCTATAGAATATTTCCATAAGCTAGAACAACCCTTCTCTGTGATTCTCACGCATATTTATGTAGTTCATACATAATTTACCCTAGCCGAAAGCAGCTTAACTGTTAAAAGAGTGAGATGGGGCAAAAGCATTATGTCTGTGAGTTTTATAGAGAGAGAGAGAGAGAGAGATAGGGAGAGGGAGAGATAGTGTATTGTTGATAGCAGCACAAAATGATTGAATCAATATGGCAGAAAACTTTTGTACTCACTCACACACACACACACTCACAGATAATCACACGCATACATATTTGTATAAAGGTTAAGGAGGCATGTCGAATGAAACAGGCAAAAATTGTTGGAATTTTTGTTAATTTGTAGGACGACATTTTGCTGCCCCTGTTGTCTTTAATGGTGATGAAGGTGACCAGCCTGATTTTGGATATGCGCAATACGAAAGTGGCATGTGGCAAGAAGCAGTGAAAGAGAATGACACACATAGAAGAGAAGAAGACACAAGATTCAAATAAGATCGTATGAGATTTGAAAGGGTTTTAGGTTTAGAATTTGCAATTTTTAGAATTTCAAATATTTGTGATTTAACTTGAAAAAAAAACAAAAAAATGTTCAAATTAAATAAATTAATTAATTAATTTATATTTTTAGACAGAGTTCTACTTCTTCATTCAAGAGCTTCCATTCATTCATACATACATTCATATTTACTTTATTTCATTTTATTTTCTTTATTATTATTATTATTTTTTTTGTTCTTTCTTCTTTTTGATCGTTTTACAGCTGCGCGATCAGCTTGTCACCACTTTCCTGGGCAATTTGTACGCATTTTCAATGGTGGCGGCATATCGAAACTTGTGTATCTTAACACCAAAAACAACAACAACAATAACAATAACAAGCATGGATCACTACTACTACACAAAAAACATTCTCGTAGGTGTTTATAATGTACACTTTCTTGTTGTTGGCGATCGATCGCATCGCGTCGCATCGACTCACAGTTCGCAGCTCTTGACTCTTGTCTCTTGCTTTAACTTGAGAGTCTCGCGTCTCGAGAGTGTGGAACAATTTTGAAGTTGGTTTTGGTTTTTTTTTTGTTTTTATTTTTGTATTTTTTTTGCACATTTTCGCAGTTTACTTTTTGGACATTAAAACATCCGTTTACATAGTATTCCCATTAGCACTGCTCTTGTCTGAGAAGTTGTCGTTGTCGTCGTCGACGATGCTGTTGTCGTTGTTGTTCGATTCCCAACTTGCCTTGTCTTGGACACGCGACAATCTCTTTTTTTTTTTTTGGGGGGGGATAAGGCGCGATTGTCAATCGTTGAAGCTACAAACTACAATCCAAGATCCTCGATCGGTCGCATCGATCGAGTTTTTAGTCGCTTTTTTTTTCAATTCTTCCTCAATTCGAAACAAAAAGCAAAATTAAATTGTTATGAACACAAGTTTTCGATATAAGTTATGCGGTTTCCCCTCTACTTAACACATATTTATGGCGCGTGCAGCGGTAGCTCTGATTTTTTTTTTTCAGCATCTTATCCCTTGAGCATTGTGAATGTTGTAAATTACGTTGCTTATTATATTCTGAGTCAGCTGAATCAGCAGCGTCTGGAATGCGATCAGCCAAATGGCTGTCAATAAATGGAGCTAAGCTGACAAATATTGCAAATTTAGTATGGCGCCCTTTGGCGTTCCCAATCATCCGAAAACTGTAGTAAAGTTGATTTTGTATTGATTTTTACGATTGTCTGTTGTATCAATGTTAAAACTATGCAATTTTGTGAAACTAAATATTGTTTATACGACTATGATATACCTGGCATTTGAATGTTTCAAGTTTCTCTTAACAAAAACTCAATGTCAATAAAAATTCTATTAAAATTTTTATTTTTTTTACATAAAACAAATATGCCAATTTTGTTGTATAGAGGACGGGTATTATATCGCCAGTTCTATCATTTATACGAGCGCCTTTCCATATTTGTTTGTATGGGGGACCAGACTTAATTAAATATCAGTGACATTTATCGAGTCTCGTGTAGCTTTTGGCACGCCACTTTAACGATAAAAGTGGGTGAATATACTGCATACAAACAGATGAATACACATGTATATGTATGTTCGTACACATATCTTTTTATGGAAGCACAAAGTACCTCTGCACCTTCTCCACGCTCTCTGCGCCTTTAGTTTAAGAACCACGAAACAGAATCAAATACCGCACAATGCTGTCAAATATAAATCACCGAAAGCTTGCGTCCCATAGCCGAACATCATCATCGGGCCATCTCATTTTGGCTTATTTTGCAGCGTGATTTTTGCTGGATTTTTCAGCTTGTTCGCTCATATCGGTAGGGCGGTGGTACTGCCTCCAATAAAAACTGCCTGCTTTTGCCTGGCGGCTGTGCAGGAATGTTTAATGATGTATAAAGCATGTTAGAGTTTATCTTTATGGTGGCGTTCCTTTTGCCAAAATAAACCAACAACAAAAGTAACAACAATAACAACAACAACAAAAGCAACAACAAGTTAAAGTATTTTAAAAAAATTTGTCTCCATGCAGCGCTTTTTGAATTTATGGCGCTCGATGCTATCAAAAAAAAAAAAAAAATAATAAAAAAAAAATTAAAAATAAAATAATAAAATAAAAAAAATAAAAACAGAAAATTTACTTTTTGTCTGCTCTGCTTGTCGCACTGTAATTAGAAGTTTTGCTAATTAATTTTTCATTATCGCTCAAAGATTGTTCAAATTTGAATTTCATCGAAACGTCGCCGATTGCCAAAGTGTGCCAAATGGTATGACGTGTATTATCGATTGCCCTTTCGATATCAATTTGTCTGAGATACGAGTTAACTTTGTTGCCTTATCTATGGCATATGCCTAGCAAAGGGGGGCTTGTGGGCGGCACGCCTCAATGTGAAATCTAAATTTTTCTATACCTAATCGCACTTATCGCAGCAAAACTACTGGTATTATTTTTTTTTACTTAATTCGTTTTTTTTTTCTAAATTTTTTTTTTGTAGCTATTTAATTTTTTATTAGAATTTTGGGAAATTTAGATGACGCATATCATGTCGAGTGTCCTATAAAACGATAATGTGAATTGTGTTAGGGTTGGATGTTGAAGTGTTAGCATTATCCATAGCATAGCATTATCCATAGCATTATGCATAGGATTTTGAGAGCTATGAGTAAATATTTCTAGCTAAATTTTTATATTTAAATTTCTGATTGTTTTTAGATATTGTATCTTCCAGATGTTTATCAAATTTATTAGCTATAGTATCTTTTCAAGTCATTAAAAAATTGCTACTTCTACTTAGCTTTCAGTTTTCTTTCTCTCTATCTCTCTCTCTCTCTCTCTCTCTCTCTCTCTCTCTCTCTCTCTATCTCTCTCTCTCTCTTTCTCTCTCTCTGTGTGTCTTTTAAATCAATAACTAACATAACTGACACTTTCTCTCTATAGCTTTGGGCCACCCACAAACTATTTTGAGTTATACGTAATCATGTCTCTATCATTTGGCATAGATTGTCTTGTTGTTGCTGCTGCTGCTGCTGCTGCTTTTGCTGCTGTTGTTATTGTTGTTGTTGTTGTTGTTGTCACAACATTTGTGGGCACACGCACGCATTTGCCATCGATCGACTCGAGCTTCATCATGTCGCATAAATAATAATCAAAAGTAACATTTTCTATAACACTGCTCGAGCCACCCACACAAAGACACACACACATATATATATATACATATAGAAATGGACAAGCCCGCATGTTAGGCAAGACACACACACACACACATACATAAACATATGTTTATAATATACAACAAAGTAGCCGGCCGGCCACTTGAGAAACAGTCGAAATTTATGGCGCAAAGTACAGTGCCCGATTGTCACCCAAGGTGGGGAGTGATCAGTGAGGTTCGACAGCGGTTCATTGCTTGAATTGAGGGGGGAGGGCAGGGCAGGAAGTAGAGGAGTATATGCTGTTGGAAGGTAACCAGTTTGTATAAAGCTCAGTTGAAGTCGAGTTTGAGACTCTCTGTGACTCTCTGTGCAGATTAGTCACATGTCAGTTTCAATTATCGTCGAGTCAATTTGTTGAAAGGCCGCGCAGCAAAGATTTTGCACCCAAAGCATTGCTGCTGCTGCTGCTGCGTTGCCGTTGTTGTCGTTGTCGTCATCGTCGTTGCGTCGCCCATCGTCGTCGTCGTCGTCGGCGGCGTCAATCGATACCGCGGATTCGAATCCGGGCGATTTTCGCTTGAAATATTCCAACTGCGTTGCCGCTGCGGGGGGATAACAAAAAAAAAAAATGGAACTTGAAGCAAGTTGGGCCAGGAGCCACCAAGCACGTCTGATTATCGGCAGGACGTTGGCCATAGGGCATAACTCAGATGCTCTGCTATGATAATTTCCAATAAGACAGAGACAGAGAGACAGAGAGACACAGAGACACATGCAGAGCAATATAAGGATGCAGAGACAGAGTAAGAGAGAAGGATGCAGAGCTGAGCTGAGCTGAGCTGAACCATGGCTTGAAATTGATGATGTTGGGTATGTTTGGAGTCAGCTTGTTTACACAATTCAGCGCACATTGAGGTCGTGGTGTGCCATGCTATATTGCTGTCTTGTCTTAGCTAACTCTCTCTCTCTCTCTCTCTCTATCTTTCTCTCTCTCTTTCTCACTCTGTGCTGTGATTCTGTTACAATCTTGGCCAAGTCAGGAATTTGTTAGCCGAGTGTCATCAAAGAGGCGCCGAACTGTATATCAAGATCAAGATTGAAATCGAAGCGATGTGTCGCATCAGCTCGTTGCCGAAGATTGCAGCTAGACAAATGTGTAAGAGAGAGAGAGAGAGAGAGAGAGAAAAGTCTTCTATAACATTTCGATCGTTCTATAATATATAACAACAACAACAATTAAAGTTGCAGCAGCAGCTACGGCCACGCATGCCCATCATTATCATTCTGATCATCATTTAGGGAGCTCATCATCATTATACACAACAACAACAACAACAACTTGAATTTTTTTGTCGTTTATTTTTTGTGGAGTTGGGCACGTGTCGTGACACGCACACGTACGTGTACTTCACAGAAGCCGATGTTGCTGAAATACAGCAACAAAATATAAGAAGAAGACAAACGTAGCTTTGTTATACTATATAATTTATATAAATATATAAAAAAAATAATACTAAGTAATCTATATAAATGTCTAACAATACTTTAATCTAAATTTAATACGATTTAATGCTTGTCATTTGCTTTAAAAATATTATATAGAAATCCGATCATAATATTAAGTGAAAAGTATTTTTTATTTATCAAATCTTTCTATCTTTCAATTGCATTTCAAATAAATAGAAGTGTAAATCGTATTACTTCATCTACAAGTCTTCTCTGCTAAGAGACTGTCACCCAATTCACGTACGCGCATTGCTCGCTCACGTACATTTGCTATTTGTTCTGCTGACAAATTGTTTTGTGGCTCTGTTTGTGTATCCGTAAGATACGCTCAACACGAAGCCAATGTCAACGCATCTCTTGTTGTGCATCTGAGCCAAAAGCGTGTCAACACATTGTCTGAGCCTGAGCCCTGAGCCCCGACAAAATTTGTCAGCTGATGAAGCTTTGCTTTTGTTTGCCATTTGCTTTGCTTTGCCATATGAATGCCACATAATTTGTCTTAATGCCTCAATGCAGCATGTTGACGTTTTTTCAGTTTCTCAGTTTCCGAGATTCCCAGTCTCACAGTCACACAGTTTAGCAACAGTAACTGTTGCAACTGCTGCAACAAATCCCACGCATTGGTCCCATTGGCCCTGGATTTTTGTATCTCCAAACCGACGAGCATCAGACTTTATCATCATTTCATTGTCATCTGTTGTTGTTGTTTAGGTTCCACTAATGCGAAATATCAATTTGTACTTTTGACTCGAACAATGAGTACGCAAAGCTTATTGAAATTCGAATATATCGTAGTTCCGGCGATTCTTTTGTGGTTAAACATTATAATGACGCGTCTGTCGCGACTTGAACATGTGTGAGAATTGCGGTTAAAGATCGCGGAAGCGGATATTGGCTAATGATGCGGGCCATCATCGACAATGACTAATGATCTTAAAAAACTTAACAATTCTAGATCAATTTTTTTTTCTTTTACAATTTTTTTATTTATGTGAAAATTTATTTTAAATAATTGGAAAAAAATATTTAAAAAAATATATAAAAAATGAAATGTAAAATGAAATACATAAATATTCATAGTAAATTTTATATCTTACAACTCTATTAAGAGAAAACCAATAAAAAAAAATTTCTATATTCTAATCCTCAGCTGCTCCGACTGCTGTCGCTTTCGCCAATTTCAAAGATATTAAAATCCAAAGGCAGACAAAAAAAAAAAAAACCCCAGTTCGATCTGGTCTTGAACAAATGATTACCAATTTCTTCACACAATTCATGCATAAAAATAATTCCCAATTAGCTGCAGGCCTCATAATGCTTCGAAAAGCAAACAGTCAGGCGCCTTGTGGATTGTGGCGTTAAAATGCCACAGCGGTAAAAAAAAAAAAACAAAAAAAAATATAATAATAATCGTAAAAAGACGACGTGTCTGTAGGTAGAGGAGAGTGCGAGAGAGATGGAGAGAGCAAGAGGAATATGACAGTCAAGATACCCAAAGTTAAGCCAAAACCAAAGCCAATACCATTCCGAACTCACAGAAAGAACTGTGGGCAGTTGTTGTGCGAGTGCGACATGATGTTGATATGTTAACAAGACACCCGAGAGTGCCAAGTGGTGTGTGAGCTAAGATCCCCTCTCTCTACACTCTACACTCTATACTCAGCTAAGAGATGAGCTGCAGACTCAAGATTCAAGATTCAAGACTCAGACTCAGTCACTGTCACAGTTGGCATTATATTAATGTTTATATACAGATATATATATATATATATA
This sequence comes from Zaprionus obscuricornis, assembly GCA_037044475.1. NCBI lineage: Eukaryota > Metazoa > Arthropoda > Insecta > Diptera > Drosophilidae > Zaprionus > Zaprionus obscuricornis. The sequence goes on along the minus strand of JBAMBR010005985.1, from coordinate 70,513 downwards.
TATACAGATATATAAAGATATACAGAGATATATAGTATACCTTAATCCGGTAGCGATGTTTGGCATATGTGAATGAATGTTTGTTTTCGCAAATGCGCCAAGGATAACAAGCCTCATATTCCAGCCGAGTGTTTCCCTGAGTGGGCACCGATTGCTCAGCTCTGTTCTCTGTCCTCAGCTCTGCCTGTGTTTGTTGTCTTTGTCTTTTTAATTTCCATATAAACATTATGAATTCTTACCATAGCATAAGTATATGTATATGTATATGTATATGTATAGATTCCCATATGAGCAGACAGACACATGAAATTGTTATGACCTTAAGTTTTGGTTGTCTAAAAAAAAAAATGCGCCTTTGATTTATTTTTATTGATGAGCATATAAAAGCTATAAGCTATAAGGTAGGATGATCTTGGTGGCAGTAGTAGTTGTTGTTGTTGTTGCTGTTACTGATGCTGCTGCTGCTGCTGTAGTAGTAGTAGTAGAACGACTGGTAGTAGTCATCGCACAACAGCAGGGGGGAAATTCAGTTCAGTTATATATTTGAGACAGAGTCTCTCAGAGATTCCCAGATTCCCAGCTTCAGGCTTTAGCATACAATATTCAGCATCAACTACAGGCTTTAGCATTCAGCATCAGCATCATCAGAATCTTTATTTCACGCTGTGTGAACGACATTTTCTTCTTTCGGGGGCCTTCGTTAAGGATTCCCTCCTACATTTCATAATTCACGGAATATTATTTCAGCTGCCGAACAATGTGTTTAAGTTTTTTTTTTTTTTTTTTACCAGGTTCTCCTCTTTTTTTTGTCGTTGTAGCCCTTGGCCTGTCAAATTGCCACAGAAAATATATTCTCATTAAAATTGTGCTTTTTGGTGCTTCTTGTCGTCGTTGTTATCGTCAGTCCAAAAAGGTGTCCCTGCTCAAGCGCCGTATGTGACTATGCTGCTTATACTTATATGTACGTGTATGTTGCGATCCTAACCACCACGCCCACCCCCTGTGGTTTTGCTTCCGTTGGAGACGCCACTGTGGCGTTCCCACCTTCTCCCTCTCTCTTTCTCTCTGTATGTCTCTCACTTTTGGTGTCTCTTTTGATATCAAAGCTTAACGCTGTTTATGTGCAAATGTCGAAACAAAGATATTTCTTTAAGTTGATAAAGATTAAGCATAAACAAAGAGGCATGCAACAGTGCGACACAAGTTTCGAATTGTGGCAAGTGGCTGACAACGGGGCGCATTTTACCATGAACATCAATATATTTTGCTGGTAGCAACATTGCACATTATCACGGCCATGGCCGGCAACATTGTGAGCTTACTCCAGGGAGCAGGAGCAGCAGTGGTGCTCCTAGACTCTAGGAACAAGTTGACTCTGCTTAAAATTTGCATATGAAATTAAATTAGTGCGCAGTATGCAAAAATCTCAGTTTCTCTTTGCTTTTTCAATGTTTTACACCTGCAACAACAGGAATATCAGCTTAATTTCTTTCATGTTTTCTTTATTTCTTTTACAGAAATTATCTTATAATAAATGTTCATTCACAGATCTCTCAGTGCTTGTTGAACATTCATTCATTCAGTTTCAAAAAGTTCTCTTGCACCTCTATTGGCCTCGGCCTCGATTCGTGTCCGTTGTGTCGGTGTTTGCGTTTACGTTTACGTCCAAGAACTTCAACCGGATGTGGGCGTTAGCAGGCATGTAATCTGATCCCTGACAAATCGGTCTATTAGAATCGTCGAAGACTGTGTTGAAATATTTGTCGCATGCAACAACGAAGAGATGCCGCCAAATGGACGACGACGCTACGACGCTGTGAAGCTCAAAACTTCAGCATCAACATCAGCATTGAGCTTCAGCTACAGCTGCCAGCTCAAAATGTAAACGGCGTAGGTGGCGCAGGGCAAATGTGCATTGGGTTTGGGCTTGGGTTTTGTATCTGAGGCTATGACTGCGGCAGCGGCTGCAACTGCTGCAGCTTAACCCATGTGCTTACCACAAGAAAAACTCAGCTGCAACTCTTTTTGAATCAGGCGGCAGCAGCAGTGGTAGCTACACAGCAATATTCAACAGCGGCAGTGGCAGAGGCTGAAGCTGAAGCTGAAGCTGAGGCGGCGGCGCGTGTGCCTAGCCCTTATTTTGGTTTCAGTTTTTCGTTTGGTTTTTTAGTTGATTTTTTTTTTTTTTTTTTGCTTTTTGGTTTTCTTTTTGGGATTTTTTATGAGGCGCAAGTGGCGACGTTTTGTGGTTGCGAGGCAGACGTAGATGTTGGCTAAAATGTTGCACGTTGCTGGTGGCGGCGGCATCGGCAACAGCAACGGCAACAACAACAACAACAACAACAACAGCAACAATTTCAAGTTGGACTTGGACTGAAGCGGCGCCGCAGCAATTCATAAACGTGGGCGATTGATTCTCGTACCTCATGGCCTCATCTCATCCTCAGAAGGGGCAAAGCGTTCAAGCAGGCGCTTCACGATGCGGGGGAGGCAAGAGATGTGTCGGGTCGGGGCTGTGGCTGCTTTTGGGCTTTGGCTTTGGCACTAAGGCTCGGCAAATGGCCCGCGGCATTGCGATTGAACTTCAAGTTATGATCGTCGTCGCAAACGACAACAACAGCAACAACAACAGCAACAACAGTAACAACATTGATGGACGTTCGCTCACGAACGAACTTGGCTACAACAATAACAACAACAACAACAACAAAAACAACACACGCTGTTACCACTTATTGATGGCACATTGTGATGGTGATGCGTTCGCTCCACAAGCAAAACTCCAAGACCCAGCGACGACCCAGCGAGCGGTGCCTCAGCTACAGCACTACAAACTTCTCCCCCTCTCTCTCTCTCATTCGCCAGCTGTCGCCCCTCTGTATATACGCCGCACTTCACTCATGAGCACGTCGAATAGAGGCGTTCTACTCAAATGTATGATACCCACCCACGAGCAGGCAACAACCAAAAAAAAAAAAAAAATCCCAAAGTCCCAACTATGATGATGACTGCGACTGTCTCCCTCTCTCTCTCTCTCTCTCTTGCTTTCTTTCTCTGTCTGTGTGTTGCTACGTTACCACTGCATATGCTCTCTGCCACATGCCTTGCCCTAGTCTGTCCCTCCGTTAAGGTGCATCCATGAAGCCAGCAAGCCAAGCGCCCCATGCATTCATTTTAAGACTTGCTTCGCTTCTCTTAGTTTTTTGTTTTTTTTTTTTTTTGGCCCCAAAAGACAATGCAAAATTAAGCGTTTCCTTTATTGTTGTTGTTCGTTGCCTTTGTATTACTTTAAGGTGTGCTCCAGGTAATAATTTAGTTAAATCATATTTTCGGTAAAAGACAACAACAACAACAACTGTAGAGACGACATAACGTTGAAGTTAAAATTATTTGCCTTTAACACTCACTCACCTACTCAGCGCCGCCTATTCGATGGGTCGATGGGTCGATGGGCCGTTGGGCCGACGGGGTCTTGACTTCCAGCTCTATAACTAAGTCCATGAATGGCGCAACATTGTTGAACTCAATATACACACACACACACATACACATGCATACACTCACATTCATATTCACACTCATATTCACATACAAAAAACGGAGCGGAACTTGAGGCGTTTCTATACATGTGTAAAGTAAGTGTAAGCGAGAGAGAATAACATCAAATCATATTTGAGAGAAGTTTATGACGTTTGACGTTTAGTACAAAACTTATGCTTTGGGTCGCATTCTGCCTAATGGCTTCATTTTGATGACTGTCATTGGGGGCAATGGCAATATAAGCCTCAAAGATTTGACTACAACAACTTTAAACTTCAAAACTTAAGCTGACAGAATGAAATTCATAATAGAGCAATCTCAAAAAAAAAGCATTTCAACATTTCAAGAGCTTCAAAAATTTGCAAAAAAAAATGAAGAAAAATTGAAGAAATGATTAAGCTACAAAAGCAATTTTGGAACAATCTTCAATCTCAGCAAGTCTTTTCTATAGCTTTCTTAATTGTTATGTTCTAGGTTAAGTAAATGCAATTTGTCAATATATAAAATCGCTGTTATTCGGTCTAAATCAAAGTCATAGCACAGTAGAAATATTTATATATATATTTTATTTATTCATTTATTTATATATTATATATAATATTTATTGTTATTTCTATGAAAATTAATTAAGGTTTAACCAAGTCCAGTTAACTATGCACAATAATCATATATGAATAACGCCTCCCACAGTGGCATATCTGACACTTTGAAATTAATTTATTATAGTCAAGAGAATGTCTAGTTTGCAGATTAGACACATTAGTTATGGGACAAGTTTAAAAAAGACATTAAGAAATTGTCTGACAATAGATAAAAAAAAATAATAAAAAAAAAACCAAAACTAGCTGAATGAGAACAAACGAACGAACGAACGGGTTCATTTGTTATTATAATTTAATGACGTACAGAAGGTTAAATTTATTGTTTATTTTCGAGAATAATAGAGAGAGAGAGAGAGAGAGAGACGATGGAATATATGTATAGTGCTAGTTGCAGATGAACTAGAAATTCAGTATCGAAAAAATAAATAAAAAAAATAATAATAAATTTAAAAAAAAAAATTAAATAAATGTTTTATAAACAAAAAAAAATTATAAAAATAAAAAAAAGTTAAAAAAAAGAAATTATTGCGTATAGTTTGCAGATGAACTAGATTAAGTATTTCATAAAAAAATAAAATAATAACAAAAAAATGGTTTAAAAAAATTATTGCATATTTTCGAGAATAAAAACAAGAAATAAAAATATATTAAAAAAAAAAAATATAATTACGTCAAAAATAAATTAAAAAATAAAAATTGTTTAAATATTTCATATTTTCTGGAATTAACGGAGAAACAGAAGCAGAGAAGGGAATATCGAGTGGTAGCTGGTAATGAATGAGAAATTCAATACTAAAAAAAAATAAAAAAAATAAAAAAATTTTTATAAAATATTAAAAAAAAATATTGGAAATAAAAATTTTTTCAATCAAAAAAATATTGGAAATAAAAATTTTTTCCATCAAAAAAATATTGAAAATAAAAAAATTTTGAAATTTAAAAAAAAAATATATTGGAAATAAAAAAATTTAATATAATAAAAAATGTACAAAAAATTAATTAAGCAAAAATAAAATTGGCATTTTTACTATACTTAATGTAATCCTTAAAAAAAAAATTATTTACTTTTTTTTTTTTTAATAAATGCAATAAATTTTCTTTTATTTTTATTTTTTTTTTTTATTTTTTTAATGTTAACATTTTTATTATCTGTCAATGTGCACCTGATTTTTCAGTTAAAACTATGCGCAACCTTTACGAAAAACTACTTAAAATCTTAAAGCGCACTAAGCGAAATCTATTCAATCATTTAGCTACAAATGAAGTGATCTTAAAGTATGCTTGCTCGTGCTGAATATAATATCGTGCTCAATGATTAACATTCATTGCCAATTCAAAGCAATTTTCGGAACATTAAGTTCGTCTAAGCAAGCAAAAAAAAAAAAAAAAGTCAGAGTGACAGTGAGTTGGCTATAAATAAAAATATGTTTAATATTTAATGCCAACTAACGGCAAACATCTTCATAACTCAAACGAGTCTCAGTCTTAACTGAAATTCAAGAAACATCGAAACAGCATTTCGATTCATCTCATATTTAATATCATCTCATCGCACCTACAAGTCGCAGTTATGATAATAAAAAAAAAAATAATATTTCGTTGTTGTTGTTGTTGTTTTTTTTTCTATTCTTAAATACAAAGAGCACAAAATCAGAGAACAATATTTGGTTGATCGTAAATATTCGTTATAAATATCACGGATCAGTTAAAACCAACTCAGGTTATAAAGCTACCTTCTCATCAGCAGCAGCATCAGCAGCAGTAACATCAGCAGCAGCAGCAGCAACTTGCCGCTTGTCTTGTCTAACGATAAATTACAGTTAGAGCTGTACCTACCGTATACGCCAAAAGCTGTGATCTATACGGATAAGGAGTGTATAGCGGGAACAGGAGCAGCACAGCAGAGATCTTGAAGATCGAAACCGAAACTGAAACTTAACCACGTCGCGCGCATTTTTAAGGTGTGACCAAAACGCGAACGAAACTCGTAATTTTTTAAATTAGCATTTTTTTGTTTTTTTTTTTATCCATTTGAGTTTTTGTTGCTGTTGTTACTGTAGTTATGGTGCTGCTTGAACAGACGAACAGACGATCGTTTTTATTTAACGTGGAGCGCGCGCGTTGTCATAAAACCAAATTTACAAATTGTCTCCCAACCGAAATGAATCGAAAGACAAAGAATCAACACAGTTTGAAACTGCGACGACATAGACATCATCGACATCATCAGGTTGTGTTTCATTGTATGTGGCGACAAGAAGCTGAAGTTGGAGATGAAGGGTTGTAAGAAGCTTGTAGCTTGTAGCTGTAGCTGTAGCTGTAGCTGTAGCTGTAGCTCTGTTGCAGTCTTTGGTTGCAATAAACTCATCAATAAATTGCCGTCTGTTTCATTATATTGCGGTTCTCGTCGACACCACAAAAAAAAAAAAAAACCACCAACGCACTTGATGATGAGTCTCTCTCTCTCTCTCTCTCTCACCTTCTCCTTCTCTCTCTTTCTGTCTTTGTCGTTGTGTCGCATCAGAAACAAACTACTCAACGATCTTCGAACATTTGCATCTGTGTCCCGTTTTCGGGTGGTCGATCGCACTGTTCTTTCCGTGCTTTCTTCTTGAATGTCGCGCGTGGCTAAGTGGATTTGTGTGTTCGGATGGTGCGAGAAAAATGTTTATTGTTTCAACATTGTTATCAGGCTTAAGTAAACACTGGACACAACAGTCTTCTGGTCATCTCAACTTTTTCTTCCTCTTTTGATGCTTCTTCTTCAGTTTTTTTTTTGTTTTTTGATTTCTAATTTGTTTACACAAGCAAGGGCAACAAAATTATTATGCTAGATGCTTATTTATGGTTTCCCTCTCCTCACCACCAAAAAAAAAAACTGATCAACCGGAAGAGAACCCTCTATATACCATACATACATATATACACACATTAGTGATTATTCTTTTCCACACATTGCCTTTTTTTTTATTACGTTTTTTTTTTTTTTTTTGTAGTTTTTCTTATCGCTTAAAGAATTTCGTTTCTCTTTTCAATTTTTGCCTCTTGAATTTTGTATGAATTTGCTCAAAATTTATTAGTACAAATGTTGAAGCGTGTTTGCATCATCAATCAGTTAGGACAAAAAAAAAAAGAAATAAAAATAAAAAATAAAAAACTTCCACGATAAAGTCAGAGCCTTTTGCAAGAGAGAGAACTTAGCTTACGGACAACAGATTTCACGCTTCTTGCGCCTAACAAATTAATTATGTTTTTTGTTCCCCCAACTGTGTTTTTTGTAGGTAGCTGCTGACATAAACTTACTAAGGATAGTTAGGATAGTAGTAGTAGTAGTAGCTGATTTAATCTTTAACTATATATGTATATGTACAGGTATCTTTAGCTATGACCTCATATCTTATGTTTCTCTTCCTTTCTACATATATTATGTATTTCGACTTTCATTATTCAACTTTGACAGTTTCTTTTCCCATCAAAATCACTTAGGGAACTCTTTCTCTTTTGTTTTGTGACACATCACACGCTCATTTGTCAGTTGATTCAATGCCATTTGTCCACATCCATTTCCCATTAATATTTTTATTCTCATTCCCCAATTCTTATTCCCCCGATATTCTATGCCATTCACTGCTGCTGCTGCTGCTGCTGTTGTAAGCTGACAGTTGTGACATTATGGCGCTCAATTTATGCTTAATTAGGTTGAGCTATGTCAACGATTACGACACCTAACAACAAAAGCTACAGATACATATTTATATAGATGTAGATATAGATAATAGATATATACATAGTGCTGCCTATAGCAATTCAATCCTCAATCAAATGCACAAAAAACGCAGCTAAGCCGATGCAGACGTACGATAAGCCATGCTGAGTTCTGCTCAGTTCGAGTACCATTCCCAGTTCCTTGGCTTAAAACCCAACAGATGCACTCAACGAATCGACGTGTGACTGGTCACTGTCGACGAGGATGGGCCCCCTTTTTTTTATTTTTTCATTTTTTTAAGTGTCGTGTTAGTCGACTCAATTACGCTTATGTAAGCCCATTGAGTGGCAAGATCAACGATGCATATAACCAGAAAACAATACACATAGTTATTCATGTACGAGTTACGAGTACTTATCCCGGTACCGTTAACTCAAACCGGGTACCAAATTCCGGATGCCCAATACTCGTTGCTGCTGGTTACCTAAGCAGCCTTGCGGCGGCTGCCGTTGACAGTTAACGGGCCTCCTGCCTATCCACCATGGCTCAGGACATATACCATTTATATTGAGACAGATATATATATATATACTGTTAGATATATTTCACGCTTATCTGAACCCCCGTTGTCTTGTATATCCCATACATAGCAAAAACCGGGTCACAAATTTGCCCTCTGGTTGTCCTTGTATTGTTTTTGTTGTTGATTAGCTTAATAATTTGTACAACAATTTTCAGTATCATTTCCATTTTAGGTTTCATCCCAGTTACGACTGATGATATCATTTATAGGGTTGCTTGTGCACAGTAGGCGTGGCATGGTGTAGATTACAGTGCAAAACAATTGTCTGCTAATATCTCACTGTCTCTGCTTAACGCTTGGGGGTTACTTTCAAGGGTTGATATCCTCTGCATAGAATTTGGCATTGAAAATGAAAATGGAAATGGCAACCATGCTGTGATAATTAAATAAACAATTTTTTGAAGGCGCGTTAAATGTTTGAAGTTTTGCTTTGATTGCCGTTTATCGTTTATCGTTAATCGCTTCGTTGAATCATTTCCTCGCCTTATGGCCAACAAAAGTTTTCGTTAAGTTTTTTTTTTTTGCATATCTTAAATGAAAATCTAACTTTAGAAATTTTCAACTTTAGACAAGTGAATTTTTTCGACTGTTTTCGAATTTTTGAACACTTTTTTTTCCCACTTATTAGATATTAGCATTGCCCTAGAAACGCTACAGTTATCTTAACTATAGATATCTATAGTCTGTATCGTTGTATGTAAATAGTTGAAGAAACAAAAAATATAAGTAAAGATTCTACTAATGGCCCATTAATCACTTGTCTAAATATGCGCCTAGCACCAAAGAACCAGACCGACTCTTCACATGGAAAACGCACAAAAATCCCACACATTGGCTAATCCTTAAGTACACAATTTGTAGACCAGTACTAGAAAAAAAAAAAAGCAAAACAAAACAATACGAAAAAAAAAAAGTATTTCTTAAATGTCACATTTTCACTGGAAGATTGCACGAGAAAAAGACAAGGAGAGAGAGAGAGAGAGAGATAGAGAGAACTGAACGGAAATTTACAACACATGACAAACGATGTACGATGAACGACAAAACTGACGGCAATTACAACACCTTTGGCCAAGGGAGACACAGACGCTAAACTCTATATTTGTTGACAAATATTAACGGCAAAAGATGATGAAGCGCAAGTGTGAGAGAGTAAGCAATAGTGTGAGTATCAGCGAGAGAGTGAGAGAGCTTGGACAGAACGGGTATTATGAGAAGGGGAGCAGGGGGGGCTCTAACCAACGATATCCGTGCAAAGCAATCTTGTCACTATATTATGACGTTAATGACAAATTGACGGCAAAATTTCTTTGATGTGTGTGTTGTTTGATTGTTTTTCGGTTCTAATCATGCCGACTGCCGCCGAGGTAGTTCTGGGCAACACGTTACCGGGGGTACTTTCCCACTTCTATAGAAACAAAGAGTGAGAAAGCGAGAGAGACAAAGAGAGAGAGAGAGCAAGAGAGTGAGTAAATTTACTTGCAAATGATTTCGTTTTAATTTAACCGCATTGCGTTTATCCCCACTCTCCCGCAAATTAGCCATAGCTTTTAGCTCTACAAAAGCTTATCAGCACCCAAAAGTCATATAACCCTAACACACTTATACATATACATAGATGAAGTACTACCTCTCGGTATTACTGTGTGTGTGTGTGTGTGTGAGAGATAAGCTTCTCCATTATCTGCTATGTGAGTGTGGTTAGTTACTTGGTTCTCACCTCTTGATTCTCGTTTCACGATTCTTCGTTCTCCGTTCTCAGTTCTCAGTTCACGGTTCTGGCATGTTTGATGATTGTGTGTAGTACACAACTCGTTGCCGGCGACTGATCCGTGCTACGTGCCGCGAACTTGTCAAACAAGCCCTGGACAAATATATACCTTCGAGTCTTCGAGTACATATATTATATATACATATGCATATACATATATTCCAGATGTACTGCGACGAGTAGTAGTAGTATCCAAAAGTGTCGAGCTCCATTGCCTGTCAATTATATAGTATATTCTTCAACCATTTGGTTCTTGTTTGCATTTGTGCCCCGAGTGTCATAAAAAAAAAATATAATGCGAGTCGGGTTGCCTTGATGCAGCCCGCAAACAGTTATAGAGTATACAAGTATACTACAACGACTATTTAGGGGATATACATATATACACAACGAGTGTACATTTGTATATCTGAAACTTTACTCTAGCTCTGTTACTATTCTAGAGACTGTGACACATACAGACATACATATGTAGTATACCCCAACCATCCCGTCGGCAAAACGTGCACCGTCCAATAAAATCTAATTACCTCTTTCTTGGCATTCGGTACTCCACTCCACTTGCATTCCACGTAAAGCTTGAGCAATGCTATATATAACAATGCTAATGCTATCTATTCACTTGCACGATTTTCGGCAGCTTTCCTTATATATATATGAATTGTTGGCTATGTATGTTCTATATATCCAATGGAGTTACTATGCTTCCCATGCTTCCCCATTCTTTATATTTGTTTTTGGCGGCAAAAGATATAAAGAAAGTTTTGTGGAAGTTAACTAGGAAAATCATATAATAATATTATATGGATCATATTAAAGTTAATGCAACAATTATTCTAGTTTTTCATATTCTCAAACTACTTTCAAAATGTATTGGATATAAGTTCCCAATAGCTTAGGATCCACATTAAAAATAGTTGTGTTTCTCTTTCTTATTCACTGTCTCTTTCTCTCGTTCTCTTTTTTTGGTTCGTTGTGTTGCAAGAACTAAGTGTGTGTGCCTCCAATATATAAAAACGTTTACGATACGACACCTAATTAGGCACAAGAACGCCGCATAATTTACGTTTCGTCAAACGTTGGCGCAGTAACTCGTCAAAGTCAATGTCGGAGTCGGAGTCGGAGTCGTCAGAAATGTAGACGCAGACGGCGTTGCAGTTTGCCAAACATAAAGAAGAAGAGAAGGGAAAAAGGGTTTTGGGGTTATTGTTTTGGGTATAGGGTAGAATAGGGTAAGGTCTTAGGTTTAGACTGGACTTGGTACATCAGCGTTGTGCAAACATGAATTCGTTCCCTATTGAGGTGTCGGCTTTAGTTGACGGGTTAGTGGAGAGGGAGTTTCCTTAGTTTCCTTCTTCTTCTCTGTCCCGTTGCATGAACTACACCTCATCATCCTTGGCATCTAGAGACAGAGACACACATACATCAAATCATAAAGCAAATGGTGCCGACAACTAACTGGCCAGACAGACCAGACGAGCCACATGACATTTACATTCACATTCACATTCACCCAAAACCAAAGACAACAACTACAACAACTGCAACAACTGCAACAACAGCAACAACAGCAACAACAACAAGAACGTTCCGCTTTTTGCGTTGGTTCCGGGAAACGCAACAAAATTTCACAAGCACAACGAAAAATATTTTCAACTCTTTCGAGCAACTTCAAAGAAACCAAACCAAAAACCAAACCATACCAAAAAAAAAAAAGAAGGAAAAAAAGAAACGCAGCTGAAAAAAAAGCTATGAAGAGCCACGCCTCGACACTAGACAACATTGTTGTTGTTGTTGTTGCAGATCGAAGTGTTGCTGTTGCTGTTGCCGTGGCGATGTTGCTGGTTAGTGATGGGCTTATTAGAGTTAGCCAGAGTCCAGCATATGGATGGCGTCCGAGCAGGGGCTGAGACATTGTCAATGGGGCGTTGCGGAAACCTCAAAGCGAATTTAGTGCGCTCACTCCTCATGCTACACTTTGAGAAACAAAAAATTCTATGCAATATTTCAAATAAAATTTCAAAATATTTAAAATAAAATTTCAAAATATTTGAAATAAAATTTCAAAATATTTAAAAAAAATTTTTCAAAATATTTAAAAAAAAAAATTTCAAAAATAAAATATATTAAATTAAGCAAAAAGAAAAATAATTTAAATATTTTATTTAAGTTTGAATTCTCTAAATAAATTAAATAACATTTTTAATTTAATTTTTTTTTATTTTAATTTTATTTTAATTTAATTTTAATTTTTTTTTTAATCATTAAAATTATTAAAATCGTTTAAATGCATTAGTTTTATTTTTTTTAAAAAAATTTCTACATAATTATTGAAAATTTTTTTAAGTGTAATTCGAAGTTGTGGCTTTATGACGACAATGCGTTTGCTGTCATAATTATTAGTCAAACACAAACAATGAATTTCATAATTTTCCCATCAATATACGACTCTGGTCAGAGAGTTACGTTGAGACGTTCAGAGACGACGCGACGGTTGAATGTTTAAACATCCGTTCGCCCGCACGCGCCTCTAACCGCTACAGATGTAAGGATGAAGCTTAAGTTGATGCTGAAAACAGAAAACTGAAACTGAAGCTGAAGCTGAAGCTAAAGCTGGAGCGGCATTTGGAGCTGCGAAATGTTTATCTGTCTTTGCTTCTCTCCCTTTCTCTCTCACTATTGCAAGCTGTGTGCGTGTGCTTATGTGTGTTTGTGTGGAAATGAAGCCGTCGCGCATAAAGTGTGAAATTGCCGGCAATTCGCAGAGACGCTGCTTGAAACTGTAACCAAGCGGGACAAGAGAAGCATCAAACCATGTTACCAGTCTGCTGTCCTAGCTATAGATATAACTATAGCTACAAAACTCTAGCTATTGCTGCAGCTAAAGCTTCAGCTCTTTGGCTAATGGCCCCAAACGTTGTCGTCGTCAACGTCGTCATCATTATCATCATCATCATCGTCTATGTCTACGTCGTCGTTTGGGACATGTCTCGTTCCACGCTTGTTGTTCCATTGAATAGAACAATATCCGCGTAAATATTTGCCGAGAGCAGCGTGCGCAGTTCGTGTTTAAATGTTGCCACAGTCAAGAGTTAAGTTAAGCGGCAGGGGGGAAAACTTAAAGCTGGTCAAGAGTTTGCAGTTGTATCTCTACAAATGTGTGTGTGTTTGTGTGTGTTTGTATTTGTTTATTTGTGTTGTTGGTGTGTACGTAGCATAATTGTTGTTTGATCGTTGTAATTGGTTTGTTGAAGCTGTTGCAAACGCAGGAAATGCAACAAGCAAAAACTTGCATCGGCTTCACATTGATCCGTTTAACGATTTGACTAAGAAAGAGATGGCAAGATAATGTTACGTAGTGCGAAAAAGACAACAACAGAGAAAGAAGGCCAACAAGAAGCAGAGAGAGTGAGTAAGAGAGAGAGAGAGAGAGACAGAGAGAAAGAGGTCGGCATTTTGCTTTTGAACTGGCGCGACGATAATAAAAAAAAAAAAAAAAGTACAGAGAAAAAATTGTTAACCATCTGCTGTAAAATTGCTGAAGAGTCGCTTCTCATCTTGAGACTTTGTTGAAGCGAATTTAACGGCTACAGTTTCAGCTTTTAGCCACAGTCACAGTGTCCAAGATCTCTGGTTTTTAGAAATGTTATTGACAAGAGAAATTTATGTGGGTGGGCGGCAAAAATTGTTGTTGATAGCGCCTGTTTGTTGATAGCTTGTTCTACATTGTTTGGGCTCAGCGATAACGATAAACTCTTTAGAGAAAGACAAAAAAAAAACATAAAACACTTCTGACTTTGGTGGGAAAAACTTACTTCAACGAGTAGTCAGTCACTTTTGTCTGTCTCTCTCTCTCTCTCCATCGCTGTCTATAAGTTTCTACAACTCTTTCTTATTGTTGCATGTTACTGTTGTCAAAGGCTTGTTTAAGGTCTGGTAACACCTTAATGATACATTAATTGCCCTTGTTGGCACTTGAACGATAAACATCGCTACAAATATTTGATTTTTAGTTCTCTACAAGTGTGTAAATAGTGTAAGAACATGTCATCATAGAGTCAAAAGTCAAGACTGTGAGGCGAGGCATGTTGTAAGGCATACAAAGGTGTGCAACAGCAAGCAGCAAAAAAAAAAAAAAAAACACTGTTCAGTAACATTTCAGAATTATCGAGAAGAAATCTATTTTTAATAGCTTGAGAAAAAAAAAATGTTGAAAGAAAAAAAAAATTTTTTCCTTTTTCCTAAAAAAAAAAATTAAAGAAAAGTTTAAAAAATTTTTTAAAAATATTTCTAAAAAAAAAAAAAATTTAAAAATTGTTTCATTTTTCAACTTAAATAAAAACACATGGAAATTTATTTATTTTTTTTTTTATATTTATATTTATATATCCATTATGCTATATCATTTATTCGATATTATCATAAAAAGTCCACAATTTACTTAAATGCTAAAAAAAAATTAATATTTTTTTTTATATTTCTTATATATGAAGATATCAAAATAAAGTCAAACTTTTGAATTAATTATCAGCTAAAATTAATAATAAAAACTTAAAAAATAATTAGTCATTAATTAATTAATTAATTAATTGTTAATTGTTAATTAAATGCTGTAAGCTGTAAGCAACTTAAAGGCAACGAGTACGTGTACTTGCAACACAGATCAGACACATTTTGTGGAGGGATTCGAATTCATGAGAGCCTGCAATGAGATTTATTTCTAGCATGAAATAAAACACAGACAGAGAGAGAGAGAGATAGAGTGAAAAAGACTGAATGAGCGAGTGAAAGAGAAAGAGAGAGTGTTAGAGAGTGAGAGAGAATGAATGAGCTTAAAATGCATATCAATCGCTAACTGCCACTAAATCTCGTGTGGCTGTAGCAGTTGTCGTTCCATTTCCTGTGGCATTCGGCAAAACCATCGATAGTCCCAGATCAGTGCTAGAACCATTGCTATTGGTGCTACCAAATAGATCACCCAAGGTGCCACCAACGACTCCCGTGCCAGAGAGATTGTGCGTCAGACTGTGACGCCTGAGATCACAGTTACGTCGAAATACTTTGCCACATGAGGCACAATTGTAGGGCTTAATATCTGTATGTGTGAGTAAATGCGTCTTAAGATTTGAACGCTGATTAAACGAACGATTGCAGACAGGACACTTGTGTGGCGATTCCTCCATATGCAGTATCTTATGCACAGCCAAGGTGCGAGATTGGCAGAAACCTTTGCCACATTCGGCGCACTTGAAAGGTTTCTCCTTGGAGTGAATATATCTATAAAAAGGAGAGAGAAAAAGAGACAGAGAGAGTGCGAAGAGTTACGAGAATGTTAGCAAATGTTTGACTGCTGTTTATATGCTAGCTTTGCAAAGATTACCCCATAAGAACTAAGAACTTACCTATGATCACGTAAATGATCCTGTCGTCGAAATGCTTTGCCACATATATCGCATGAATAGGGACGCTCATCCGTATGTGTTCGCTCATGTATCAAAAGATTGTACGACTTGGTAAATTGACGATTACAAAACTTGCATATGAATTGTTTCTTTGAACGTTGAGCGGCTGCTGCTGCAGCAGCAGCAGCTGTTGAACTATTGGATGAAGCCTCATCAATATTGCCAGCATTGGTGGCAGCAGCTGTAGCAGCTGCTGTTGCAGCCATAACACTAAGTTTATCCTGATACATTGTTGCTTGCAGGGAATGCAATGATGTATCCGTTTCCGATGTATTAAAGTTCGATGGATTAAAAATAAAGCTGCCATAGCTGCTATCCAAATCGCCAGCCTCAAAGGATAATGCATCTTCAGCATCGAGTAACGGTAAATCGCATTCAGCTGCCAATTCAGCAGCAGTAGCACAATCCAATGCTGCCTGTTGATTAGCAGCAGCAGCGGCAGCAGCAGCAGCAGCAGCAACAGCAGCACTTACAGTGCCAATTGATGGCAATGGCGGAATGCATTTTGAGGCACTTGAGCAACTGTTGCTGCTGTTGCTGCTGTTTGTGTTGTTGTTGTTGTGATTGTTGCAAGTGTTATTATTGCTACTATTGTTATTGTTGTTGCTGTTGTTATTATTGTTGTTACTGATACTATTGCTGCTGCTGCTGCTGCTGCTGTTGTTGTTGTTATTGTTGCTATTGGGTGAACTGGCAATTGCTGTTGAAATGCTCGAGGCACTCGACGAGCAGCTGGACTTCAACTCAATGCTAGCAATGTCAATGAGACTTGGCAAATTGCTGTTATTCTCTGCATCGCTGCTGCTGCTGTTGTTGTTGTTGTTGTTGCTGCTGCTATTGCTATTGCTGCTGTTGTTGTTGTTATTATTATTATTATTATTGTTGCTGCTGTTGTTGTTGTTGTTATTACTGTTGCTGTTAGCATTATTATTGCTGTTGAAGCGAAACACATCTGATTTGCCAGTTAATCGCTGCAATGCCAAATATGATTCCAATGCTTGCAAATTAAGTGCTGCTGCTGCCGCTGAATTAGCTGGCAACAATGCTGCCTGTTGCAGACTGCTAACCATGGTGCCCTGTAATGAAAGTACAACAGCAGCAGCCGCTGCTAGATCATTGGTTGCAGCTGCTGCTGTTGCTGTTGCAGCAGCCATTGCAGCGGCGCTTGATTTTGCCACTGTTGCTGCTGTTGTCGATGCTGCTGCTGCTGCTGCTGCTGTGGGGCTTGCTGCAGTTTTATTCATTTCTGTCTTAATGAGATTTGAACACTTGAGTTCATTGCTTGTTGTTGTTGTTGCGACACATTTGCTGTGGTTTTTGTGCTTGTTATTGCTGCTGTTGATTGCTGCTGCTGCTGCTGCTGCTGCTGCTGCAGCGGCAGCTATTACTTCTAATTCATGTGACTTATTGCATATTGCTGCAGCAGTTGCAGTTGCAGTGGTTGATGTTGTTGTTGTTGGCATATTGCTGCTGCTACTATTGCTGTTGCTGTTGTTGTTGTTGTTGTTGCTGTTGTTGTTGGTACTCTTGTTGTTGTTGTCGTGCTGCTTGCCAGCTGCAACAGCGGCAGTCAATTGCTTTGCTGCGTCCATAAAAAGCAAAACGATGCAACGATTCACACAGCAGGATATCGAAGCTCAGACTTGGCCCGTGGGCACAAAGATGCAACACGGCCTCTGTCTCTGTCTCTGTCGCTGTCTCAGTCTCTGCTGCTGCTGCTTCTTCTTATTGTTGCTGTTGTTGTTGTTGTTGTTGTTGTTATTATTATTGGTTTTGCTGTTGCTGTTGCTGCTGCAGTTGCCTTTAGTTTTATTGTTTGGCGCACCTACGCAGCTTGTGGCTAATGCTGCTGCTGCTGCTGTTGCTGTTGCTGCTGCTGTTGCTGCTTTTGCTGCTTGGTTCGTGGTTGCCTTTTTTTTTTTGACTTTAGCTTTTGACTTTGCACATGAATATTAAAAACCACACGCCATCATAAATCACGCCTTAGTCACGCTTTCAAAAGTCATAAAAATCGAATTTGACGTTTCACTATAGAGTGAATGAGAGCGCAATAGAGAGTGCGAAAGAGAAAGAGCTAGAGAGCGAGATAGATAGGCAGTGCGAGCAATATAAAAACAAACAAGCGACAACAAACAATAAACAGCAACAACAAAAAAATCAAAAATTTCTGTTACGTTAAATCAAATGACGTAGCACACGCGTAACGTAGCTTTAAAGCTTAAGCACAGCTTTAAGTTTATGTTTCAGTTTCTGTTTTTAAGTTTTTTTTTTTTTTTTTAGGCGTAGGCGTCAAACGTTCGCGTCAACTTCGTTGTCGTTGTTGTCTTATTGTCAATTCAATGAACTTGCACAAAAAACTTGTTCAACTTCTTCAATACAAAACGTTCTATATAACGGTACACTGTGATTTTTCTTTTTCTCAATTATTTTTTTTTTGTTTTTGTTTTTGCAGTTGGGCTTCGAGTTAAGGCTTAATTTTTTATCACACTTATGCACTTCCGTTATAATATTTATTTGATTATGAAGGAGATTGTGATGCTGTTGCTGCTTTAGCTGCTGCTGTTGCTGATTCTGTTGATGATTTTACTGCTGCGATCAGCCGTCGTGCCGTGTGCGCTGCACAATATTGGTAAAAGATCACGGAATAACTAAAAGTCCATTGCTCTGCGAGCGGTGCGCGGACCTGGACCTGTGCGCTCACTTGTTGCTCTCTCTCGCACTCTTTACACTCTCGCACTCTACACTCTCCCATGCTCTCAGGCTTGTGCTCTGCTTAGCTCAAACGTTTCGAGCGTGACAGAGAAGGAGTGAGTGTAAGAGCGCGTGCGTGCGCACACACACAAAATGTGTGAGCGAGAGCGCAAGCAATACGAACATGATCGTAGCTCAAAGAGCGAAAGATTGTGCAAACAACATAAACGAGAGAGAGAGAGTGGGAGAGTGTATTGAGTGCGCGTGGCCAGGTGAGCGAGCGAGCTAAAGGTGCAAAGGAAACACGTTTGGTGTCATCTCTTGAGTGTTCACCCACACTCACACATAAGTACACATATAAGCATACACATTAACGCAGAAGAGAGCGCGATCGTACACATACACATAGACACAGTAAATGGTAACCGGTTATTGGCGCTCGCTGTTGCTGCGTGTTGTTGTTGTTATTGTTGTTGCGTCTGCTGTTAATATGGCAAACGCTTTGACTTTGAGTGGGAGTTCTTTCACAAATGTTTCTTGTTGTTGTTGTTGTTGTTGGCGCTCATAATTTGCCATTACTTGTTTGATTATTTACTTACATTTAACATTTTCTTGCAGTTTCTTTATGCGTTTCACTTCTCATTTCTCATTTTACAATTCTTTATACATACATATATTTTTGTCAGTTCTTTTACTGCAATTTCTTGACTTTTCATATAATTTTGTTTTGCAATTATTTTCGCCTCTTCTTCGTTTCGTTTTTTTTGTGTGCAGAACTTGCTGGAAAATTCTGACAAATCGTTGATAGCCTTGAGCGATAGCTAAAGCTCTGCTAAAATGCACTTGACGATCTACACTGCAAAAAAAATAAAACTGATATATGACATTTACGTGGGATCAAAGCTATAAAAAAAAAATTTAATGTAAAAAATTTATTTGTAGATTTACAGATTTACAATTTTTAATGATTTATCAATTATATTGCCTGTAAAATGTTAAAGAATATTGACTCGGCTAGAATTTTGCACAGTGTACTATATACTATTTTAGCCGCTAGCTGTTGTCCATTAGTGAACGCGTTGATTTCTTAAGCTTAAGGCGCAACCCTCAACGTTTCCTGCCATCCTCTACTCCCTCGCTCTACTCATTGCAATAATTTGACTCGCACGCCATAGCACGACAAAGCACACGCCCCACAGATGCTGTTTTGCTGTTGCTGTTGCTGATGCAGATGCAAATGCAAATGTGCATGAGAATGCGAATGCGAATGTGAATACAGCAGTTCCAATTGTAGTACCACAAATGCAGAGACACAGAGATATACTATATACAGATGCAAATGAACAGCAACAGCAACAGCAACAGCAAAAGCAACAGTTACACATATATGTAGAACGCCCCTTTGAAAGGAGACTAGACACTGAGAGAGTTTTGGGGGATTGGAACTTCGATGTTGAAACTTGGCCTCCGACAATTCTCAACTGTCAATTATTTCAATATGCATGAGATTTTTTGTTGTTTTGTTGTACATATATTGTATATGTTGTGTGAGATACTCGAATGTTCAGATACTTACATTGGATACTTGTGTCTGATCTGAGGTCCGTTTGTATTTTTTTTTTTTAATGCGCTAAACGGCGCAAGTAAATGACCAATAATCATGGGAGCTGCCTGCTCCGGCTGCCGGTTGGTCAGTTCCAACTCCAACTCCAACTTTAACTTCGACTACAACTTCAGCTGTCCAGCTCCGACGATGCAATTTATTTTTGCATTAAATTGCAATTTGGCCCGAGACTAACAGAGAGACAGAGAAAGAGAGAGAGAGAGAGAGAGAGAAAGATAGAGACACAAACAGAGGCGAAAGACAAGAGTCGAAGGCTCAGAAGACACAGTTGAGGCACAGTTTTCTACCATTTATACAGATATTATGATGATTAATAATGCACAAACATGTCATATGCTCGTTTCGTGTGTGTTTGATTGGAGCGCATTAGGAGCGCGTCTCGTAATGATCGTGAAATTTGCCGAGAGTTGATTGGAGTACTTTAGGCTTTGACTTTTTTTATTTTAGCTTTAGCTTTAGCTTTTTGTGATGGACTTGGCTGCAAGACTTCTCAACACAACTGAAATCAAGTGAACTCTGTGGCCATCCCACGGTAGCAATTATGTCGCTTAGTGCTGGCAAACTGTTCGCTTATGATGATCATTATGATCATTGCGGCGTCGGCGCCTTCAAAAGATTAGCGATCGCTGCCAAACTGCATTCCAAGGTAAACTCCATGGGGATTTCATGTATTGACACAAGCTTCCTTTAAATGACTTTGCTGCTTCCTCACTCATTCGACTTCTCTTACTCTTAAGTCGCTCTATCCCTTTCTTTCTGTCGATGTCTCTCTGTCTGTTGGTCTGTTGGCTCATTTCAGGGCGCTTTATGTCGTTATATTTCGATAGTCGCGCTTTTAAATGCGCGTTTCCTGTGTGCCGTTCTCTGTCAGGGACACGATCGACGCTCAGTTTCACATCCAGGCATTGGGAGACACAGTCGTCGTTGTCTCAAGGCAAATGGTACATGATTTCAAATTTCAAGTACCAGTTTACATAAAGATCGCTTCGCTAGCTAAAAAATACAAAAAAATACAAAAACAAAAAAAAAAAAAACAAAAATATAAAATAAAACCAGTCTCCAGTCTCCCGTCTTCAGTCTACAGTCACCAGCATCAAGCTTTACTCTGAGACTCAACGAGTCTGGGCACGGGAATGCCTTGCAGCCTTACACCATCTGTCACAGGGCAAGGCGCGCATTCTGATCGGCAATAAGAATGCGCTAAACTTGATTCCTTAACGCTCTGTGCGCGCATGCGTGGGCTGGAATTACATGATCACGATCAGCGATAAAACTTGATGTTGTACATAGCACACAACATGAAGAGCGAAGAGCACCGACGGACTGCAGAAACAGCCAGAATAAGGGGTGCAGAGAGATACAAGGATAGCAAACAGCGCCAGGTTGTTGCATTGCCAGGCTCATGAGCCTAGAAACAAAATGTCACTAAATTGTGCAAATAACAAACTTAAAGTGACGAAGCGTACATAGCAAAGGGTGAAAGTTCAAACTGAAGCTGAAAGCATTATGTCAATAACTTTGGAAAAACTTTTAACTTTAAGGAAATCAAAAATACTATCTCTAAATTTTCTCTATCTAGTTAACATAGTATTTTTTGTTGCACAATTTTAATAGAATCAATCACTAACTACATTTTATTCTCCAACCGTTTGCTGACGAGCTAACAAGTAAAAAAATATATAAAAAAAAAATCTGGTATAAATAAATAATAGAATAAAGTTATATTTAAAATGTTTATTAAAAATAATTTTTATTTTTTTTAATTTTTGTATTTAAAACAAAAGAAAAGAAAATATATATTGAAAATGGATTCGGAAGAACAAGAATCTCGGCGTAGTACGTATGCGACAAAACTTGTACGACGCAAGGCAAAAACTCCAGAATATTCAGGACCAAGCTCGAACGAACAGGAAAATAATGATGGATATGAAGATTATAATTTTACTGAGACATCACAGACAACGACTAAAACAAAAAGGATTTCAAGATTTAATAAACCACCGAAATCATCCAATTTTCTTGAGCGCGTAGCTCAAAACATAACCAAACGGAATACGAATAGAAATAAAAGTCTTGCTGATGGTGCACCTCGAGGTGTGAATCTTATGCTTTCACTGAGGGCAACTGTGGCGAATAGACAACGTTTGTTCATTGACATGGATCGTAGACGTTTAGATTGTCTAATGGAAAGAATTAATGCAGATCCTCCACCAAGTTGGCGTTGTGCTTCACTTTTGTGGCAAGATGTTGAACAATTACAAAATAAAATCGATGCATTTGATAAAGCAGATACTAATTGTACTAGAGATCTATAAGAGAACAAATGCCATATTGTGATAGATTTTGATTCTTTATACCTTTAAATCCTTAATAAATTAATCAAATATATAAATATAGGATATTTTTTCCCATTGCTGATTTGTAATGCGTTAAAAAATTCCATAAAAAAAATTTTTGCCTTGTTTTCACGTGTCATATTTATTGATAGCTGTCACTTAATTTGATTTTGATTTGAAGTTTTCATTTTTTTTGATCTTTATGCCGCCTTTCTCTGTCATCTTTACCGATGGTTGATATAATCGTAGTTTAGGGAAAAAAAAATATATTAATCTACTTTGATACGTTGCGACACGTCGTACAAGTTCCATTGCTTACTAAGGAAAGTAAAAGTCATAACAGATCTATGGACATAAAGTGTATCTAACATCTTTGATTGTGATAAGATCGACACTGATCTTGAGCCCATTGTTTGGCGTGACTTTTTATTGGTACAAGTAATTACCAGGGGCGTTCGTTGCGAGTTTCCAGTTCCATATACACACACACACAGACTCACAGTGTTCCAGAGTTCCCGGTAACAGTCAGCAGCAGCAGCAGCAGCTTCAGCAGCAGCCGTTGTTCATTAGCCGCAGGCGTTGCCGTTGATTGGACCAACTAATCCCTATTCTTCCCCCTTCATTCCTCTATACATTTACACTCAATGTACCCGTCAAGATTAGGCGCTCTTATTTTATATTATAGTTATTTTATTTTTTGTTATATTTTTTTTGTCAGTTCAGTTTTCTTATGAAATTTTGGTAGTCGGAATCTTGTCGATCTTGTGGTTCTTGTTGTCTGTGCGTGCCACAGCTAACAATTTTGTGGCTTGTGACGCAGATCTCAGATCTCTTATCGATATTCGTGAGGAATTGACATATTCACTTGGTAATATGATCTATTGAAAAGGCCACAAACACTCGGCCGGCTGTTTTTTTCAGCTTCTTCTTCTTCTCCTTCTACTTCGTTATTTTTGAAGGTTACATTTCTTGTGACAAACAATAGACTGAGAAATCATAATTACAATGGATTAGGAAATATTAATATTATTTTACTTTGATCTTTTGCGGTTGATCATTTTTTTTTTTTTTCATCTCCCACTCTTTGGTTTTAAAATACTTGAGATTGTTGTTGTTGTTGTTGTTGTTGTGTATTGACGTTATTCTTGAGTCAAATGAGCAAACAACAAATAACTTGGCGCATGGACAAAGATCTTAAATAAATAGAAATATTGACAAAGTGCGCGCAAAGATCAAGAGAGAGAAAGCAATTTGAGAGAAATGTAAAGAATGCGCAGTGTACTTGAATTTTAATTATAATTATGAAAAAATTTCGCAAATTTGACATATAGAAATATTAAAAAATAAAAAATATTCAAGTAGGCGAAGTTTTTAATAGTTTCAATATATATTGACATTTGTTTTTGTCATTGAATTTCGTGTAAATAAAATTGTTAATTTAATTTCAATTGCAAATTTTCGACCCGATCAAACAACAAGAACAACAAATAACAAAAACAACTATCTGACAATCGGACAATTCAAAATAAAAACCGAACAATCGGCTCACTGAAGTCCAAGCCCACAGTGTGAATGTGCTGCATTTTTAGCGGCCCCCTCCTCGAAACATTCCGTGAATGATTTGCATGCCTCAACAACAACAACAATAACAGCAACAACAACAATAACAAATTGAACTAAGGAAGGTATAAAATCAAATCGAAACCATCTGGCCAAAAGCGTCGTGGGAATCAGTTCAATATAATTTGCCTGAGAGTGTGCTTCAGCTTCGAAGTTGCTGTTGAAATTGGAGTTTGAGTTTGAGTTTAAGTTTGACTCTCGATTACGATTCTTGGATTGGGAATGTCAATTAATTGCAACAAACGAAGTAAAAGAAACATTGTAATGAAACAACAATAACAACAAATACAACAACAATAACAGTGGAAAATTGTTGCAATTTTCTCGCTTGGGGTAGAAGAAATAAATAGTAGAAGGAAGTACAAAGTAGATGACGATGACGATGACGACGTCGACTGCCGAATTATTGACTGTGAACAACGAGTCTGAGTAACCGAGAGTGAATGATGTGTGAGTGTGTACTCAAACACTCAGTACAGTAAAAAAAAAAAACACTGACGTGACAGCCGAAGTTGATTTTTTGTTGTGCATCGTTGAATCTTCGGCAATGGGGAAACCAAATGCTGGACTAAAGCTGGACATGTGTTCGATACGAGAGGAAACTGAATGGGAATCGGAATCGTAATCGTTTATACGATTCGGGAATACCGAATATAGCGCCATTCGAGGGCAATCGTACTCTATCTCGCTCTATCGCTCTCTCTCCCTCCCTGTCACTCTCTTTCTCCTTTGATCAGATCTAAATTGATGTAGACGAATTGATCGTTTCTTTGATTGAGCTAATGATGACTTGGACGACTACGTGAGAAAGAAATAAATTTCAATTTTTACATTTGCCATTGGGTCAACATCGATAATAACAAACACCTCGTAACTAGTGTAATGGACTTAGCCTTCATGACATACTTATATAAGATGCTTAAACTGACAGGAAAGACAGGAAAATTTCAGAGACTGTAAAGGATCTCAAGACTTTTTTTTATATATTTATATATATATAAAAAAAAAAGAAATAAATCCCTTCTATAGTGTTTAGTTTCATTTAGCAATTCGCTTTTGTTTGCTTGAATAACCGTGTGATTGCTTACAAAAAAAAAATTTGTTATACCGGATATTGCACTACCGATCCCACTACCATATAATATATATTTAGACTTGCTGTATATTAGCAAGCGACAGACAGACCAGGCAGATCAGCTTATAAAGCTTAAAGCATCCAAATCCTTATTGTAGTATGTCCACCCCCTATGGTGTCTTATGATTGTTCTATTGGCAACTCATTTCCTGCTGCTGACCCGAGAGTGCGCCAAAAGCATTCACTTTCAATTTCTCAGGGCTGTTTTGTACCCAAGACTACACCCGAGTATACAAAGGCGCATACACAAATTAATATAAAAGACTGTCTGGATCTGTAGAGCTGAGAATTGAGACTGTTACTGAGATACATATACAAAAAGAATTGAGAGTTGAGACTAGGGACTAGGGACTTGAAACTTGGAAAGCCTTTAATCATTTTTAGCTGCGCTTTAGGTCCAAAGTAGAGCAGCGGCAACAGCAGGAAGAAGAATTCAAGACTCAAAAGCTGTAAAGCGTGGCAAATATACGCTTAATTGGCTCTGGTGCCAGTTCGTGTCTCAAGTCTACAAGTTGAATTCAAAGTCAAAGCAAGAGCAACAGAAACAGCAAGAGCAACAGCAACAGCAGCAGTAACAGCAACAGCAGCAACAGCAACAGCAACAGCAACAGCAACAGCAGCAGTGTCTAGAGTCGCTCCAAGCTTACAGTTCTGTTGCAATAAAATGCAAATTAAACGAATGGAGGAGGCCGAGCCATACCAAGCACATTTATTTACTTAGAACCTCCTGCTGTGCTTCCGAATTAAGTTTAAGCCCGGAGGCTAAAAATGCAAAAATGAGTTTTACTAATTTCTTAACTTTTGCAAGCCCAAACGACTTGATGGACATGGCCAAAATGGCAGAAAGAGAGAGAGGTGAGAGAGAGAGGTGATGACCGATATTACTGGAAGGTTTACTGGTGAGGGTAAGGTAACTGAATCTTAATTCCTGCATAAATCGATTTTAAATGAGATTCAACAACAACAACAGGGACGATCCATATAATCAAAAAAAAAAACACGCATGCAAATCTTAGCTTTAGCTAAAGAAATAAGCAAAAAAAAAATTCTACCGGTTTCTTATTTCGGTAGCGCACCGAAAAATGAAAAAAAAAAAAAAAAAAAAACATCATGGTCACTCCCACCTGACTGCCGAAAATATCGCCCGAAGGACGATGACGTTGGAGAAAGAAGAATAAGAAGAAGAAGCAACCGAGTCAGACGCGTCTTCGGCATGCGTTGAAAGTGGGGCGTGCGCCGTTTAGTATGCAAAGTAGCCCATGGGCTGATACCACAGCTACACTACATCTGTCTCTCTCTCTCACACACACACACTCTCTTTTTTGTGTCTTCCTGCATCCCCTTGAGCTTAAACAGAAAATGAGTTATGACTTGGACTTGGCATAAAGCCGACCGAGCGTCGGTTACGGCTGCGGTTTTTTCTTTTTTTTTTTTTTTCTTACTTTAACTTCAGCTTTGGCTTTGGCTACGGCTATAGCTACGGCCCCGACTCGTCTTGAGTCTCGTTTGCATATTTTAGGCCACCGTTTAATTAAAGGTTCCACAATTTCTGAAACATTTGAAACAGGGCACGAGCACGAGGGTCTGTCAAGAGCTCGCGACTCGCCCCATAACACTTCAAAATGAAAGAAAAAAAGAGAGATGATGGTTTGAAGACCTCAAGAGAATTGTAGATGAAACTGGAGCTGAACAAAAAAAAAACTGAAACTGAAACTGAAGCTGAAGCTGAAACTGAAACAGAAACTGAAACTGAAGCCTCCAGCTTACAAAAAAATGAAAATAAAAATAAAAATGCGGCCTTTTGTTGCGCTCAAGAACCTGCCAGTTGGACACGGACTCGGAGAAGTTGGAGTCAGTCTTGAGCTCGGCACTGTAGCATATACTCCGTGAAGTAGGCGATCTGTTAGGTTCTGGCCCTGTTATTTTATTTTGTTGTTGTTGTTGTTAACACACTCGGCTTTTGATATCGTGTGATATTTCAAATCAATAACCATAACTTTGGGCCTCTAAATAACTCTATTGTGCGGCGCTCAAGTTTTCTCGGAACTGTTGGAAAATGCACTCGATGGAACGATCGATCGAGCGACCAAACGAAAGACTGAATCGATTGAAACGCTTGAATCGGAACCCTTGGATACCACAATATGCTGCGGGTGTCATCAACTGGGTTCTGGGTGGCTTCACAATAAATTCACTATCTCTCCCTATTCCTCTCTCTCACTCTCACTCTCATTGTCTATGTGGCTGTTAGTCTTTCATGGTCTAGTGGTAAGTAGTTGGTATCTATCGAGCTATTAGCGCTGCTGCCTGTTGTGCATTTTATTGTTTCTCGTCTCATAATTTATACGCAGCGACACCTTCGAGTCAGGCCTAAAAACATAACCCTCAACCTGTTTATCACACACATTAGATCGGCAACTCGATGGTTGAACCATCTTCTTCATCTCCCTCATCTCTCTCTCTCTCTCTCATTTTATCTACATTCGAATTTCAAATGTCTTTTCAGCTGCAGCAGCTGCTGCTGTATGGAGACGCCACAAAGATGCACCTTTGACTAAAGTAAAGTAAGGTAAAACACGAACACACGAACACGAACAGTGAAAAGTGAACAGTGAGCAGAGTATAAAAGGGGGAAGGCAACGCCTTTTGTTCACTGATCTATAAATTCAAGTGGATATCAATAATAAATTTCACTAATTTCTGTCATTCCACACAAGTGCAACAACTCTACAGCTCTACAGCTAGCTCTGTGGCTTGAGGTATGCTCTCTCTCTATTGTTGTTGTTGTTGCTGGCGTTGTTGCTGCCTGTAAGTCTGTGTGTTAATGTCTTGCTTTTAACCACTTCATTGTTCGGGCGTCAAAGGTTAAGAGTCTCGCATGTTGTTGTGTCCATGGCTGTCGCCATCGTGTTGCTTGCCGCTTGTCTGCAGCAACAACAAAAACAGTAACAACAACAACAACAACGGCAGCAATAAGCCGCTGCCGCTAGCTATACAAATCTTGCCTTACTCTATCCCCGCCTTCGCCTATTCGATTGCTGCTTGGGCAACCTCATCGACAGATACGACGAATACTTTGCGCTTTTGTAGTTATTTTTTCTTGATTTTTATTATATGGTTTTGTTTCCAGTTGTTGCCCATTTTTCTCTCACTCACTCTATCTTCTTATCCTCTTGCTGTTGTTGTTGCTGTTACTGTTGTTGTTTTTATTTATCTTTGTATTATTTTCATTTTTATACATCACATCATTTGATTTCATTTCATTTCTCGACGGCTGCCGTTGTTTCTTTATACGTTGTCGTTATGTTTCGGTTTTGCTTAGTTATTGTTGTTATTCTTCATAAAACGCCTCAAAATGCAATTGTTGTATATGTTGTGTGTATGTGTGTGTGTGTGTGTGTGTGCATTTTGATCTTATATATAAATTTTATTGGGTTCGATTTGGCTGAGAGGGTTAGCTGGAAAAGGATTGACTAAGGGAACTAGAGTTATGCATATAAGATAAGACAACAGCTAGGTGTAGCATGTAGCATATAGTGGAAAATGTATATAAATATATTATATATAATATCCGACAGAACTAATTGATTATCGTTAAGATCATAAAATATTAAAATTAAATTTTTAAATGAATTTCCAATTACATTAATTTTGATCTTCTATGTTTTTCCAATCTCCTACGAGGTTCGAAACAAAACCTCTAGGTGTCATATAATTATGTGCAGGAGTGTATAATATCAGACATTACTAATTAATCATCCTTAAGTTCATAAAATATTTGAATTAAATTTTAAAATTACTTTCTAAATAAAATCAAAATTTTGATTCATTGTTTTTCCACTACACGTTACGCGCTTCTCTCTCTCTCTTCCTCTCTCTCTGTCTCTTGCTCTCTATATGTCTCTCTCTGTCTCTTTCTCTCTCTCTGTCTCTTTCTCTCTCTATGTCTCTCTCTCTCTTTCTCTGCCGCTCTCTCTCTTTCTCCCTCTCTCTCTCTGTCTCTGCGTCTTTCTCTCTCTCAGTCTCTTTCTCTCTCTATGTCTCTCTCTGTCTCTTTCCCTCTCTATGTCTCTCTCTGTCTCTATCTTTCTCTGTCTCTCTCTCTCTGTCTGTCTCTCTCTCTCTCTCTCTCTCTCTCTCTCTCTCTCTCTCTGTCTCTCTCTCTGTCTCTCTGTCTCTCTCTCTGCCTTTCTCTCTCTCTCTCGCTCTGTCTCTTTCTGCCACTCTCTCTCTCTCTCTGTCTCTATCTTTCTCTGTCTCTCTCTCTCTGTCTGTCTCTCTCTCTCTCTCTCTCTCTCTCTCTCTCTCTCTGTCCCTCTCTCTCTCTCTGTCTCTCTGTCCTTTCCTCTCTCTCTGTCTCTCTGTCTTTTCCTCTCTCTGTCTCTATCTCTCCGTCTTTTCCTCTTTCTTTTTTTCTCCCTCTCCCTCTCTCTTTATCTCTCTCTTTCCTTCTGTCTGTCCCTGTCTCTTTATCTCTCTCTCTCTCTTTCTGTCTCTCCCTCACTTTCTATTTCTGACTCTCTTTCTCTCTCAGTACACACTGACACTATATGTACATTCAACTCATTCTGTCTCTTTCTAACCGCAATTGTTTCATTATGACTTCGACAATTCTATTGCAATTAATTTGTTTGAATCGAATTACAAGCATAAGAACAAAGCATTAGCAAATCATCTTTCTTCTTTATTGAGTATTTACTATATGCATGCTCTATTGCTCTACAGTGTTGCCTGTTTGTCTGCCGCTTAAAATTTGTAATTACAACAACAACAAAAATAATAATACAAAAACTACACAAATCGAACCATAACAAATTTTGAAAAAAAAAAAAAACTGGCAAAATGACGAAACATTTTTCTTTTTAGTCAATTTTTTTCTTCGGGGTTTCTTTTTATAGTTCTGTCTCTCTCTCTCTCGCACTGCATAGACAATGGATTATCTAACCACTTTACAAAGTGCGTGAAAATACAAAGCGTTGGCACTTGTAAGACAAGACATTGGACTTCGAAGTCGGAATCGCATGAAAACTCATTCTCATTGTCCCAGTTGTACATTGTTGTTGTTGTTGTTGTTGTTGTTGTTGTTGTCGAGCGGGGGCAGCTGAATATGCTCACAATGGCAAACAATTAATGCCGCTTATTGTTGTAACTTATCGTAACGCTCTCAATTTTTCCAACATTATGTGAAAGTATTTTTTTTATATATTTATTTTTCTCTCCCTTTTTTTTTTTCTTCTTTTATTGTACAACAATTTTCCACGACACTCGACAGAAGTCAATTCTAATCGAATTGTTTTCTAAATAAAAAAAATCCAGAAGAATAAAAAAAAAAATACATATAATAAAAAAAAAATATATATAAGAAAAGGAATCTTCATCTGATTCTTTGGAATCGCTAAAACAAATTGTGGGAATCGCTGTGACAGCCTTTGATTGTATATTGTATGTGTGAGGGAGAGAGAGTGAGAGAGATATTGAGAGTTGATCCGTCGGCTTTATAATGCCATAATAAACTGAAACTGCAGTCAAAGTGAAAAATTACCTTAGCAGCTCTTAAGCGCAGCCACTAAAACGTTTAACTTTTTTTCTTTTTTAACTTTTTTTTTTTTAACTTTCGAGACTAATGGCAAGCCAATTTGTATATGGTCTTCCAATGGTATATGATGGTATGGCACCATCATCATACAGCATCATACTACATTATGGGGTTACCACCGTACCTACTACTACTACTACCGTGCTCAATACTTTCATCAAAGAATTTTTTGGTGTTTCGCATAGCCATAAAAGTTATTGTTGTTCCTTCCTTCGATTTCGTTTGCTTCGCTTGATTCGGTAATTTTCATATATATATATATATATATTTCTTTATTTTTGGGGATAACCTAAGTTAAGTTTAAGCTATGCAGAAGGTGCAAGATGCAGGGGAGGCATCATCATCACACATATTCAAGTGCTGTTCAAAGTCTGTGTTGTGTTGCATGTGAAACGTTTACGTGCTGGCATCTTTGCCACAGCTGTCGGTCAATGCAGGATCAGTTCAATCCTTTCGTTTACTTCTTTAACCCGCAACTGACAAAGAAAGGTCGCTATACGCATTCTTCTCTTTCAAATTACAATATTATTATTATTGTTGTTGTTGTTGCTGCAGTTGTTTCGTTTGTTCTTTGTCGATGCAAAGCGTGTCTTATGCTGCTTGAAGTTGTTGTTATTGTTGCCGACTGCCAAATCCTGAGAAATTTGATTGAAGTTTAAAAGGTTTAAAAGCGCAGCCAACTACCAGTTAAAGAACTTTCAAGTCAATGCTGCGATTTCTTCAGTTGCCATTCGAAATTATTTTGGTTTTTTTTTTATTTTTTTTTATTTTCTTTTATTGCCCAGCATTATCATGTTCATGCTCATTGTTTCGTTTGTTCTGCCTTCTGCGTTCCACCGTTCATTCGCTTTTCGCTTGTAAAAAATTTGAATACTTAATTCGCTTCTTTTTTTTTTTTGCACTTTGCAATAAAAGGTCACAGTTCAAGCGCGTGCAACGTATTGCAATATGAGAAAATTTAGTTGCGATTTGATTAACTGAAATGTTGCTAATATTTGACAGAAGCTACTGCAACAGCTTGAAGTTGATTAATGCTTACAATATATTTATTTATATAGATATATATATATATAGAGAGACAGATATATAGACAGTGATATGTACATACATATATCTCTTATATTTTGTTTCTATTATCATAGTTTAATTATTTTCACATTTTTTATGGTTTTTTTTTTCTTACATTTAGTTCTTAATTTTCTAAACTTGCCGCTCTTTGATCTCACTTTAAGATCAAATATTTCTGATATTATTATACAAATGACTTTACACACTATGTCTTTCAATCTCTTTATAGCATAAATACACTTGTGTATCCTGTGCTTAGGCCTCCCAAAAACTATGCCACATCAATAGGTTTTTTATTTTGAATTGTTGTTGTAATCTTTGAGCAGCGATTGATTTATGCGCACCTTCCAATGAGATAATATATCACTAGACCGCTTGTATGTATGTAGTACTACGATATATCTCACATCCGTATCCATCAGCTATGAAATATTGCGGCTCCTAGCATACAATATATACACAGTTATATCTATCTCTATCGCACACTATATAAGGTTATCTCTTTCACACATTTGATGGCTCCCCCACCTGGCACGATAAATTCCACGCCCGATATTATCGTCGGAGCCAGGGCCACACAATGGCAAAAAGCCGATACAAAATTTATAGCCCACCCGGCCATAGAACATTGCTTGCTTGCTTGCTTGCTTGCTTGATTTCATTGGTATCGTTGGTTTGCTTGCTTTGGATATGGACCCGTTGAAATGATATGAGTATTTTACCGCACACTTCTCAGTTTAGATATCATCTCCTTTCATCTACATTTATAGTAAATTCTACTCTTCGTTTGTTCATTATAGTTTTTTTTTTTTTTTTGTGTGTGTTGTGTCTGGCTTTGATGGTCAATTAAAATGTGTTATTATGGAAGGTTTTGAGGTGCGATATAACTGCAATATATTTCAGATATATATATACATTATCTATATATATATACCTATACATATGTATATATGTCTATATGGCGTTTAGAAATCAGTTTCTGTTTCTGTTTCTGTTTCTGTTTTTACCTTTTTGTACTCCATAAAATACCGTTCTTTTATGAGCCTTATGACATATAAACCTTATGATTCTAATGCATGTTGTTGCTATTGTTGTTGTTGTTGTTGTTGTTGTAGCTCATTAAACTATAAAAGAAGCTAAAGAAGTTGCTGTCGCCGCTGTTGCTATTATTGCTGCTGCTACTTTTGTTGTTGTTACTGTTGTTGTTGTTGTCATTTCACAGGTGTGTGCGAAGGAGTTACAGTATCAATAAAGTAGTTAAGTGCCTGGATATCTCTCTCTCTCTCTCTCTCTCTCGCTCTTTCATTCTCTGGTAGCCAAAACGATCGAAATGGAAGTTGCGTGTCGAGACTAAAGTCTGAGACTGGAATCTGAATCTCAACCTGCAGACTTGGACATTGAATCTCTATAAAATGCCGGCCATCTACAGCAGCAACAGCATCAGCAGCATCAGCAGCAGCAGCAGCAGCCGCGGCAGCCGCATCGTCATCATCAGTTAAATGAAATGATTGAAGCTGAATTGAAGTCTTTAGTCAGCGCAACACGCAAAGCAACAATTGGCTTAAGTTCAACTTGCTGCACAACATAAAGAAATCAGCAAGAGGGACGCTGCTGCAGTGAAGGGAAAGCAAAAAATGTGCAGATGTCTATAGACTGTAGACGCTTTGTAGGCTCTACTGATAAGCTGTCAATGGGCTGGCATAGCATATTCGATGGTCGATTGCTCGATAGCTGGATTGTTCGATAGCTGGATTGGTCGATTGGTCGAATGGTCGAATGGTCGAATGGTGGTCAGTGATCTGTGCTTGGCAGTCGCTTCATTAATCACAACATGATGCAAATTTCTTTGGAAGCCGCAATTCGTTGCGCTGCGCTGCAGTTATATTCATTTTTTTATATTTTTGCATTCACAAATTGCGCATACGCCGCATTGACCTCGCCCTGGCCACATAATAATGCAATATCACTAATTTATTTATGTTCCATCGAAAAGCAGCAGCCAACAGCTACAGTTGCCATCGCAGCAACAGCAACAGCAGCAGCAGCAGCACATGCTGTGTGTGTGGGTCTAAAGCAGAAGTTGAGAAGCTAAAGCTAAAGCTCATCGGTTCGATTTAGAGTCGAGACCGGGAATCGATTCGGTTGCTCAGAGTCTCATATTATTGTTGTTGTTGTTACTGTTGCTGTGGCTATAGCTGCTGTTGCCGCTGCTGCTGCTGCTGCTTGGAATGTGCAACGTCATTATTTTTATGATTGTTCAGGTATTCAAAATGCTCTCGGTGCTTTATGAACTCCGTTCGATCTGCGCCAACTTCATCCAGCGAACATACTACAAAACATAGTGTACTATACAATATTTTCTTTAGTCAATCGAAGTTGTCGATGTGACTTTTATATGCCACTCAATCGTTTTGCTGTTGTTGTTATTGTTGTCTATCAGCGGTGCGGGTGTTAAAGACCACTGAAGACAATTGTTATTTTTAATATCATTGTTGGCACATTGCTGTTATTGTTGCTTGAGCTGTTGCCTTGTTGCCTGTTGTTGAGAGCATTCACTGTAAAACTCATACAACATCAACATCAACATATGTACAACACTCAGTCATACTTGGACTCTGACTCTCTGACTCCGACTCCGACTCTGTCTCGCTATCAATGTTGGAGTCAAACTTGGCGTTGGAGTTGGAGTTGCTATTGGAGTCGAAGTCGAAGTCGAAGTCGAAAACGAAGTTGGAGTCGGAGTCACAGTCTGGCGATTGTTATTGTAAGCCATGTCTAGTGATATGATTTCATATTGTGCTTTGCAGCTTTTTTTTTTTTTTTTTTTGTCAGCCTTTCAGAGGAGGCCGCCGACGCCGATGCTGTCGATGCCGCCGCAGCCGCCGCCGCCAACGTTGTTGAAACTCTTGCGCCCCTGCATTGCCGCTTTGCTCTGTTGCGATGCGGAATCATGGAATATGGAAGTCAGAGAGTTTGCCGAGAGAGCTCTGACTCTGCCTTTTTTTTTTTATTGGATTTCAAGAAAATAATTGAAATCGACTTGAAATTTAGTTTTTTTTTAAAACGATTTTAATATTATGTTTTTCATTATAAATTATAAATTTTTAATTTTAATTTTAAAAAATTTATAAAAATTAAATTTAACAAATATTTTGATAAATTATAAAAATTAAAAAAAAAAAGAATTTTAATTTTTATTAAAAATATATGAAAAAAAACCTGAAAATTG
Organism: Zaprionus obscuricornis; assembly: GCA_037044475.1. NCBI lineage: Eukaryota > Metazoa > Arthropoda > Insecta > Diptera > Drosophilidae > Zaprionus > Zaprionus obscuricornis. The sequence goes on along the minus strand of JBAMBR010005985.1, from coordinate 35,550 downwards.
TTGATTTTTTTTTTTAAATTTTCAGCTTAAATATTTTTTTTAAAATTATATTTAGTAATTATTTAAAGAATTTGTAAATTATTACAAATAAATGTAATTTTAAAAAAATTATATAAATTACGTTTAAAATATAAATTGAATACATAAATACATACATACATATTTAAACACGAAACATTCAGATAAAATATATAAATACAATAAATAAAATTGTTGTTTTTTTTTGTTATGCAAATGCATAAAGAAATAATAAACAAAAGTCATTAAAATAAATAAAATTCTTTGAACAAAGTCAATCAATTAAAAGTGAATACAAAAATGTTTTCAATTCAAATGCATTTAAAAAAAAAAAATTATATATATATATATTTTTATTTTATTTTATTTTTTTATTTGCGATTTTCAATATAAAGACTTTCTCAACAACATCGTCATTATTATAGTCGTTGTCTCTGGGTGGTTGTCCTATCAGTTTGATCTTGAAAACGTGTTAAATTTGTCAGCTAATCGTCGACACTTCATTGTCAGAGCCATTAAATCGTTAAATCAATAGAAAATTGAGTATTATAAGTATATATATATATAGTATATAAAAATTATATATATACACTTGATTTTTACAGTGTGTCAGTGTTTTATCAGAGGCTAAAACAAAAGTTTAAATCTTTTATGCAAATAAGTCTTTCAATATGGTCACAGACACAGACAGACACTGTCTATATTGAATTTGAAGACCACCCAAAACTATAAAAGAGCAAGATAGAAATATACAGAGAAAGAAAGAGATAGATAGAGAGACTTTAAAAGCAATTTGCATTTGCTTCATCATTCGCATGATGATTGAATGAACATTTTAGTTCGATCATTGAAATCAATCGAATTTGAATGCATATGTATATGTATGAATGTATGTATATGTATATGTATATATATTTTCGCTCAGTGTCTAATTAATTGTTTGTTGATTTAGTTGATCATTGGCAACGCCTTCGAGACGACGCGTCAGAGGCTTGTCGTTATTTTATGTGCGGCAAACGCATAAAAATCGCTGAAATTCAGTAATCAAAAAAAATTTAGACATTCTGTCCAACTGGATGTCTATCTGTCTGTCTCTCTGTCTGTCTGTCTGTCTGCTGTGTATGTCTGCTTGTCTGTCTGTAGAGCTGATAAACCGGAGTCACTGCAACTCAGACAAGCAATGAAACTGCCCACACAGACGACACAAAGTGGCAAGATACAGAGGCACAGTCAGAGGCTGTAGCTGTAGCTAAAGATGATGATGGCGATGATGTTGTTGGCTGATGATGCTGGTTGCTGTAAGTTGTATCCCTACCTACTAACTACCCCACTCTCCATATCTCTTCCCCCCCTAATCTTTCTTTCTTGCTCTGTTTCTATCTCCCTTTTAACCTCTCTCTCTTGGCTCATAACCAAAACTGACCGCAGCCACAATTATCAAGTGTGAAAACCAGCGAATAACAAATTAAGCGAGTGATACGACGTCAAGCAACTCCAAGTCGAACTTCGAGTTACAGTCGCATATCCAAGTCCCGTATCCGACACTGAGTATTGAATACGTATGGACGGAAGAAGTAAAAAAAACAGTAAGTGCGTGAAAGAGAGAGAGAGAGAAAGAGAGAGAGAGAGCATCACTACTACTCCGATATCAGTTTTATGGGTGGCCCACATGTCGAGGGCCATAAAGTAGAAAATTATCACCTTTTAAATTGAAGAATCCAAACAAATTGAAACGGATATCGTGTTTAAGTGCTATCGACATCACTTCTATTAGGCTCAGGCCCAATGGCAGTGACATCCCAGCCAGGTTACCAGCGACAAGACAAGACACACACAGACACACACACGCATACTTATACGCACACGCACATGAACATGCATGCATACACTGAGAGAGAGTGAGGGATACACATGGGTTACATGACTCTCTCCTTAACAGCCTTAACCCTCAGCTCCTTGCCCGTGCGACAAGCCAATTAAAAGGCAGAATGGACAAAAAACGGACAACAACAACAAATATATACATATATATATACGAAGTAAGAGACAAACAGCACAGCACAGAACAGAAACCGCATCGACTATAAGAACAACAACAACAACAAGAATATATAAAAAAAAATGCGTGGGTTTGGAAACTTCGAATCGTGATCGGGTTCGGGTTCCCAATGGAAGCCTGGCCCATTAGCCAAAAGGTGTAGGATGCATATAGTCTATATATATATATATATATGTATGTATCTGTATAAGCGAGTGTCTATGTGTGTGTGTGTGTGTTAAGCATCAAATTCTCAGCAGGATGCGTTTGCGATATTTGATTTGCGGGACATTTGGGACACTTGCTGCAGTTGGCAATTATGCTGCATTACGTGCACAGTTGACAGCTTTGTGACTCTGCTGTGCGTCTGTCTCATTGATATCGTTCGTTGCAATGCTCCCTGCACTCACTAATTGAACTACCTACCACCTGCCTATGCCTCTACCCGTACCCGTGCCCTTGCCATTGCTTGTGACTGTATCTCTGTCGATGTATATACACTGGTTCATGGCTCATGTCCTACGATCCTCCGATCAACAGTTCGATCAACAGCAGCAGCAGCAGCAGCAGCATCATCAGGCAGCAGCATCAGGCAGACCCCTGGCCATGGGTCGTCAGGGCAGGGCAGACATCAGGACAGAGGCTGGCAGCCAAACAGACCCTGGTTGAACAGACTTCATAATATTCTCTTCTCCCCCAAAAAAGCAAAAAAAAAAAAAAGAGGAATAAGAAGAAGCAGAAGAAGAGGGAAAAAAACAACCACAGATTCAGTCTCTCAGGCCGCCGCCATAAATGCTCGCTCCGTGGGAAATGGCGTGTGCCCTCGAGCGTGTGCCGACCAATTTGACTCCTCGCGAACTGGAAAAATACGAAGGTAATAATTCACAAAAAAATATTTGTAGAAACTTGCATGGGAACAATCGCGTTGGACGTTGATTTCTCGAAAAGCGTTCGGCTCCAGCTTCAGCTTCAGCTACAACTTCAGCATCAACATTCAGCTCCAAAAGCGACTCCAACTTCATGTAAGAGTCGCTCGGGACATGATTTTGTGCATGTGGTTATGCGTGTATCTATGTTTGTGTGTGTGTGTGTGTGTGTGTGAGAGTTGACTGCTCATTTTATCGAGCCAGGGCTGCAGTATTAACTGGAATTGACTGAAGGTGGAGTTAGCTTTACTTTTGGGGCGTGTGCAATAAAAATGAAGAGAGCTTAAATTTAAACAGAAATTTACAAAAAAAAAAATAATTAAATTGAATTTAAAATAAAAAAATAAAAATAAATTCAAGTGAAATTAAATTAAATTACAAATTATAAAATTTTAAATTATTTATATACATAAAAAAATATTTTATTTTATTTAATTATTTCTATTATTTTTTTATTTTTTTTTTATTATTATTCGAAAATATTTCATTATTATTTTTGCTGATTTTTTTTTCAAAATTATTTTTATTAAATTTATTTCTCCAAAAAATATTTCAAAAATTTCTTTGTAATTATTCGAAAATTATTATTATTTTTTTTTATTTTTTTATTTTTATTTTTGCTGAATTTTATTTTCAAAATTATTTTTATTAAATTTATTTCTCCAAAAAATATTTCAAAAATTTCTTTGTAATTATTCGAAAATTATTATTATTTTTTTTTTATTTTTATTTTTGCTGAATTTTATTTTCAAAATTATTTTTATTAAATTTATTGATCCAAAAAATATTTCAAAAATTTCTTTTTAATCTTTGTGCAAATCTTTTTTACAGCCCTTAAATTTATTTTATTCAATTATCATTCTTTTATTATATTTATTTTAACATTTTATTTTTTTTTGCTCGAAAATATTTTCTACTTATTTTTGATCATGCACGCTTTGGTCCCTGCTTCTGAAAAAACGGGGCTCCGGCAAAGTTCAACCGAAAAAAAAAATAAAATAAAGTGGAATAAAAAAAAAATCAGCAAAAAGCTTTGGCCCCACTTGACTTGACTACCAAAAAGCGCAAAGCTCATTGCCAAGCCGCGCTCAACACGCCCCCGTTTATGTCCCGAAACAATACGCCCCCTGTCTACCTTACCTCTGACGTTTTTGGCAGCAATATGCCTGCTGCTTTTACCCCTATGCCCTAGTGAGACGCTCAGCCACTGACTAAGTGCGAATCTGTGGCGCAATCAGTTGGCAAGTTTCGACAGCGACAGCAAATGTTGACTGCAACTTTAGACTGTGGCAGCGAATGGCATAGTTTCTGAATTTATTTCGCCAGCCTCAACGAACTGAACATGAAGAAGAAGAAGAAGGAGCAATGGGCATGCGGCAAAAGGAGGGGGCGTGGGGTGCAAGGGAGCAACTGGTCGGGTCACGTCCACTGTGGCTGCTGAGGCTGCGACTGCTGCTGCTGCTGCTGCTGATGATGATGATGGCGGTGCTGCCTCACAGTTGCTGCTGCCACAGTTGCGGCTGCTGTCTGTTGCTGCTGCTGCTGCTGCCGTTAAAGAAGGCGAGTAGGTGGATCGTACGTTTGCTTACTAACTGCCGTGGTCAAAATGTTTATCAACTTTAATATTAAATTGTACGAGTCAGTCCACTCTACTCTACCCGACTCCACTCCATGCCCCACCACTTCACTCTATACTCCACTTGAGCCCAGGCAGGCAGCCACGTTGTTTTGGAGTCGCAGTCGCAGTCGCAGTTACAGTCACAATCGCACTCTGTGCTGACCGGTCGAGACTGCCATGACCATAAAGCACGCCCCCACCCCCACACCCTATGCAGCTGCTGTTGCTGTTGCTGCTGCCACAACTGGCAAGCGACTGCTAACCGCACCGCCCGCAATTGCCGGCAATCAGATGTATTGCAGTCAGCCAGCTTTGCAAGTCCACTTGGTCAGCCAATTCTCTTGCCTCTACCCTTTGCCTGTTGCTTTTTGCCTCGACCCCGCCCATGGCAAAACTTGGGTCGAGTGGCGGGCGAGCGATCGACCGAGCGAACGAGCAAGCGAGCGAGTGTACAAGGCAAGCACCGCGTGCAGCTTTCGTGCTGCATATGGCCGGCGGCCAAATTTGTCGCACGTTGAGTATTTTTAAACCATGAGAAAATCCTTTGGCGCTAATAGCCCGAATTCCTTGTGCTTAACATAAAAATCGCCTCATGCTGCACTGCATCATGCAACATGGACGCAACGCAAACACAAACGCAAACTCAAACGCAATGTAACGCAACTTGCGACTCCACATCGAAATTAGAGTTGGAGCATGAGGTTGTGGCAAGCAGCACTGGCAAGTGCCAGACAAATGTGTTTTGTGGCATATGCAAGTTGCAAGTTTTTATTGCCTTTTCCTTGTTACTGTTGTTGTTGTTGTTGTTGTTGTTGTTCTCATAATCATGTGAAAATGGACAACGGTTCTAACTCGAATAAAAACTTATATAAGCGCAAATTATACTTGCAGCAGCAGCTGTGCATCTGTTTTCATATCAACTTTGAGCTACGTTATCTTCCCTCACTGTCTGTGCCATTCATCTCTTTTCACTTTTCCCTCTCTCTCTCTCTCTCTCAATCTCAATCTCTTTGGCTATTTTGATGTGGTGTCTAACTAATTTATGCATTAAGTTGCAACCGCGGGGCATTTGCTACAACAGTTTGCAGTTGTTGCAAATGATTTGCAATTGCTGAGAGAAAGAACATTTGGGGTGGATCGCGAATCTTCAAGATCTTGGTGAAAGTCTCTGCGTTGAGACTGAGAAAAATAATAAAATAATATAAAAAAAATAAGAAATATTAAAATAAAAATTTTTAGATTATATTTTAAAATAAATTTTAATGAAACATAATAATAAAAAATATATAAAAAAATTTAAATAAAATTAAAATTTATAGGAACTCAAATGAATTTAAATTTAATTTTAAAATTGTTTATAAAATTTTTGAAATTTTCTTTGACATGTGATATAAAAAATGGCAAATAATTTCTAAGACTAAAAAACGTTCTTTAAGTAATGAAACGCTTAATCATCACATAAATAAAAGTCCTGCAACTTACAGATATACTAAGCATTACGATCATTAATAATACCAAATGAATATCAAAATTTCTTGCAATTCATTAACAACAACAACAACAACAACAAAAATTGCATTCTAAGCTCAACTTTACACTTAATTTGGCAAATTTTCAACGCTGTTATTCAAAAATTCTCTGAAGGTGTTCCAGTGTGATAATTAGCATATGCCACACGAAGTTAATGATCACATCTCGTCAACGTTGTCCAGAAAATGATCAAACTGAAAGGCGATGGCGATGACGATGGCGATGGCGATGGCGATGGCGACACACAGAAGTGCACAGACAAATGCTTGAATTGTTGTTAACAAATTAACGTAGAAAGCGCAACGAACCCGAAAAAAAACTGTAGATCAACTGAAGATCGTAGCCCCCGACTATAACGTAAGAGATATACGTACCACGCTCGCTGAAGCAACGAAAGACGCAGCGGGAATGACGTCGGCACCGTCACCCACCCAAAAAGCCAAAATGCCAAACGCTGTCGATGCGTTGATGACGCTGACGTTGATGCCGGGGGACACCCCGGTGCGCAGAACCAGAACCACAAAAGCATCCAAGAGAAATCCAATGAGACGACCCCATGGCCGGTTCTACAATTCTCAGTTCCCAGTTCCCGGTTCCTCAATACAAAATACAGAATACAGATTCGTCTGCTCGTCTGCGAGTGCATGTCAGAGGCTTGTAAACGTGAATAAACATAATTTGTAGGCACGTACTGCAACAAACGCCAACGCCAATAAGCATTGGAAAGAGAGAAAGAGAGAGTAAGAGGGAGAAGGAAAGGGAGAAGATGAGCAAAGTCTGGGAGGCAGATGGGGCAAACACCATGGACATATGTAAATGTCAGGGCGTTAAATCGGTGCATAGAAGATGATGCTAAGCTATACTTACACTCTGAAAAATACTTGATTAATTTCCGGTTTATTTAAATCATCTTTAAATATTTTATTAAAAAATTAAAAATATATTTTATAAAAATTAAATAAAAATAAAATTTATAAAAATAATTAAAATAAAATATATTTATTTCTATTAAATTAATTCAAAATATTTTTAATATATATTTCTTTATTTTTCTAGATATTAATTAAATTATATTTGCTGCTGGATAATAAATTAGAGTTGTTTTTTTTTTGTGCAGTGCATGTGAAGGTTCGGGAACCTGATGTACTACACCCAAACAGAGCGCTAACCGTTTATGGGCATGAAATATCGTTTGGCATAGCGCATGATCATTGTTCGGCAAACCTCAAGATCCAATGGATCCCGAACTCTGGAGTAACTCGTACAACCCCAACCGTTGCCCCTTTCATATTATATGTGTGTGTGTGAATCTGCGTGTGTGTGTGTGTAGGTGTGCGAGGAGAAGAAGAAAAGAAAGATTCACATTCTTATGATTAATGATGTGGAGGCATCGGCTGTTTGGCTGCTTGGCTGCTTGGCTGCTCGGCTGCCCAAGGAATTTCAACATAACTACTTTGTGCTCAGATACAAATCGTTATTACACATTAAATGTTCCCAGTGAGTGGTTAATCAACAGCAACAGCAACAGCAAAGGAACTGGAAATGCTACACAACAAAGATAGATAGAGACACGCAATGATACAGTGAGCCAGAGAGAGAGAGAGAGACGGGGGAGAAGCTATTCAGGGTCAGTTACGTTGCGCGGGTGTTTTTTATTTTTTTTTTGGGCTTTTGAACTGAGGCTCAGACTGCCAGCGTGTAAATCAATTGAAAATAATTTGTTACTTTTAATAATAAGTGAAAGAAGCTGTGCGCGAAGACAGTGGGGAGTGAGTAGTGGGGGTGAGTAAGGGACGGGGGCACAGCTTGTAATTGATCATGTGTTGTGTAGGAGATGCCAAACAAAATAAACAAACACAGACACAGACAGACAGACAGTGAGACAGTGAGACAGTGAGACGATCCGAAAAGTCTGAGAAATCATAAAGTCAGCTACGAACTCTCGACGCTTAACTTTGTTGTGCCATAATCGATGAAATCAATCGATCATGAGCAAAACAGCAGAATGAGAGACAAGTGAGCGGCATAGACAGATAAAGAGAGACAGAGAGAGAGAGAGAGAGAGAGAGACATTGTATAGATAGATGAGACACAGGTGGGATAATGTACAGATCCATATACATTGCCATTGCCATTGCCATTTCCATTGTTTTCACTTTTATTTTTTTCTCAACTCCTCAAAAAGAGTTTCGTTTGTTTTTTAATGAATTTTGAGTTTGACTGATGAGAGGATACGTCTGCGGTGGGTCCAAGAGTAAATGAATCATAACACAGTTCCAGTTTATAATACATAAATACATATATGTATATGTATGTATATATACGAGTAGTATATAAAATAATAATATGTATTTCTGTTGAAAACATTGAAAGCTGAAAAGCTTTTGCATGAAGCGCCACATGTCGTCGCCATCGATATAAAGATTCGTGTTTCCATGTAACTGCAAGACTTAAAGGAAGCTGAATTTGTGTAGAGGGGGGCTAAAGAAAGAGAGAGAGAGAGAGAGAGAGAGAGTGTGCAAGTGTTGGAATACAAAAGAAAATATAAATTTTATGTTTATTGTCCTTTCGGTTATAATGTCTTATTTATATCGGATTATTGCTATCACACCATTTTCAAGTGTGCCCAGCTCAAAAGTGACCACCATCAGCGTCAGGCGTCAACGCCAACGGGCGCATTAAAATGTCAAAGAGAACACTAAGAAATACACAAAGGAGGTGAAGAGAATGCTTATAGGTATTGAGAATCAAGAATCAAGAATGGGAATGGCAATGGCAATGGCAATGAGAATGGGAATGGGAATGGGAATTAAAATGGGAATGAGTAGAAAAATAAAGAAAAGAACAACAATAATAATAACAACAACAACAACAACAAGATACAAGACAAGTGAAAAGCGATACAAACAAAAGAGTTGTTGCCTCAAGACTCGAACTGTAGACTGTGAAGTCTGAAGACAGCAAAAAGAAGACTCGTACCATGGCATATAAGAGGAGACTGAGTCTGAGACTGAAACTGAGACTGAGACTGTGACTGAGACTACGACCTGGTACTAAGTCTCTCAGAGACTGTCTTTATCGCTGCTTGTGTTTCTTTATTTTTATTTTTTTGTTTTTGTTTTTGTCTTTAGCCACAACAAAAAACAGACAGATAGACAGAGATAGACAGACAAACAGATGGACAGATGGACATTGCAAGACTAAGACTGTGAACTAAGAACTGAGACATAGAACGCCTTGGGGACAGAGGTGCGGGTCCCTCGTTCTCGTTCTCATTCTCGTTCTCGCTAGAGTAATTCAATTAAGTTCTCAATAAGTGCTTGGCTTACACACGATACGGCCAAGTATTAGAGTCAACAGAGCAGCAGGAGAAGGGGAAGGGGGAGGGAGGGGGAACAGAAGAATTGAGACCTCCCTAGTTAGTTAACAATAAAAATTGATCGCTCTTTTAGCTGCAGCATTTTCGATTTACAAAATTTTCTACACTCTTTCACTCTCTCTCTCTCTCTCTCACTCTCTCGCTCTCGCTCTTACTCACACTTACAGTGTATTGGTAGTTTTTTTTGTTTTTGAAAACTGATTTGTGCCTGGCGATAAATTCAGCAACTAATTGACAGTCCCTTGTCAGAGTATTCGGTTTCGATTTCCAAGACTCTAGGTTTTTAAGGTCTAGGTGTCAATTAATGCCCAGTCGCACTGATTGAGACCTGGCGATAAGGTCTACTACGCATGCGGCATGCCACGTAACGATTAAATTGTTAGACCAATTCTTATTGTTAGTCTACGATTTAGGTTTAGGGTTTGGGTAAGGGTTTGGGTTTGGGACAGTTGTCTACGGGTTTTCGGATTCAATGTGATTACGTCCAAGTAAGTTATTTATACAGTATAAATATATTTAAAACACCTTTTTAGTCTAAACAAAAGTGTCAAAATAGTCAAGATAGATAAGTAAGACTCTAACTGAGATTCAGACATCGAATTGAAGATGTTACAATAAAAAAAAATCTAGGAACACCCAGAAGAAAAACCAATCAAACAGTTAACAGTACCCCCCCCAAAAAAAAAACTCTAAGAGAGTAATAGATACTTCAAGTAAAGTATCTGTCTAACGATGTATCTGTATCTTTATGTGTGTCTATGTAAGTAAGACAGAGAGAGAGAGCGAGAGAGTAAGGAGCCAAGAGGGGAAAAATTGGGCTTGTCAGCTAAGTAAGAACGCGTGTAGTGCAATTAGGGGGAAAACGACAAGACAACAAACAGTACAACACAACACACACAATGTCTTTGACTTGTGACATGTGCAACTACCGTGCCACAAACTGTGGGAACTTTTTTATAAACACGTAGCATGCATGACAACAAAGTGTTGAGCAATTTATAGTTTACTTGGAAATCTAATGAAAATTAAATGTTACATGCAACACAACAATAACAACAACAACAAAAATATTGATTGAAAAGAACAAATAATATTTATAAGCAACTAAAAATCTACAAATTACAAATTACAAATGCAAATTAATTCGATTATAATTATAAATAAATATAATAAATAAAATAAAATAAAAAATGTTGTAATTAAAGTCAGGTGAGGCCTGAGTCAGTGGACTGTAAACTGAGGACTGAGGACTGAGGACTGAGGACTGCCAACTGTCAAGTGTGGCATCTGAGCAGTTGTTGTCATTGCAAAAGGCGTCGGCAGATCAAATACGTTAGCTATACACTATACGCAACATACAACATACAACACACACACACAGACATACACAGTCAGCTGACAGTCATAGACAATGTACAATTACCGTAGACAAGTTTTGGGCTTGGCCCACTTGAGCAACAAGTTGAAGTTGAAGTCGTTGGCAAAGACTGAAGTTATGGTAAAATGTAGCCCAACTATTATATATAGTACAACATTATGATGCTGTCATCATTATAATCATCTATCTCTCTCTCCCACTCACTCTCTCTCTCTCTCTGTCTGTTTTACTCTTTAGATCTCTTGCATAGTTGGCTCGTGATTGTGATCAATGTACTTGAAGTCACAAACGCACTTGTGGCACACTCTCATGGCCCGTTTTGCCGCCTTTGTGCGGTGGCTGTCACAAGCAATATGCGATCAAGCGGCATATAGAGAAAGAAAATGGCGTTGATTTCTAATATGAATGGCGGTAAATCGATTTGCAACGTTTTAATTGCCGCTCAACATTTTTGTTTGCCAAGAGGCAACTTCATTTACTTCATTTACTTGATTTTGCCACATTTGCCTGGGTGGTCGCAAGGCCACTTGGCGTGGCAAGTACGTGCCCGGATCTGGCCAATTGTTATAGCCATGTAACATGTTTCATGTTCAAATTTAGAGTTCGTTTTCGAGTCCTGCATCCCCTGGGGCACACACTGAGGGGTGCAGCACCAGCAGCAGCAGCAAATGGCTCACTTTTGGCAGACGTTGTAGCAGTGCATGCTGCTTAATCAGGGACGAAAACGAAGACAGTGTTCGAGGCAGGAGCAGGGGGCAGCAACAGGGGCAAAACAACAACAAGAGATATTGCCACCCTAGTTGCGGAACCGATGCGTTTAATTGTGGCCTAAAAACGGCACAGTAACAAAAACAAGACACAGATACAGACACTAGGTATACATAGGCACAGATAGAAAACGGAGTGAACGCGACAATATATCCATCAAACTGAGAAGGATAAGACAGAAGTATTACTCTAGCTATCCTTGTCACACTATGCTAGGCACCTTGTGCCACCTGCTGTGACTTTCACAAAATATTTTGGTTGTACGCAGTGCGGATACGTGCAATTATGGCCCATGTTTTGTGAACAATGTGTGTCGAATGCACAAAACACATATTCATACACAGTTTACATACCTCTATATATGCATATCCTTCTGCTTGCATCCTGCGGTGAGCTGTTGCCAAAACACATAGCCCAAAAAAAAAAAAAAAAGGCGACAGAGTGCAACAAGTTCTACGGTTGACCAAAAGATAAGTCCAACAGGCAACTCGCTGTGTAGCTGGCCAACCCACTGGCCAACAGATCCACAGGCTATCTTATACCAATCTATAGTGATCTATCTATACGGCTAGGCGTGGCAGGAGGGCGCGTCCCGTATAGTCTACTTGGTTGCCACCTAGGACGCCACAGCTGACAGTTCCGATCCTGTTCAATGTAGACATCAATATCAGTATTCAACTGTTGAGCTCTTCGACTCTATAGTCTATAGTTTATACCATTCCATTTTGCATTCATCGACAGAGTTGACAGTTGTAGCCAAATATGCTATAGTTCTTATTGTTGTTGTTAACTTGGCTAACAAAATCAATTGTACATGGCCATAATGGACGGTGTCATCATGAAGAATATATGTAATGAAAATTTAGATGCATTGATGCAGTAAATGAGCTGAGCAGCTGGACCAATCAACTAACAGGACCTTCATCTTCATCTTCACTTACTCCTACTCCTACTATTCTCTTCTTCTTCTTCTACTTCTTGTATGATCATTGTGGCATGCGGGCAGACATAGGTTGCCATTATTTTTGTATTGTAAGAAAATGTAACCTCAATGTCAATTAAAAGAAAAGATCGCAAAGATATATAACGCATGTATTATTGACAATTTCCTGGTACTGCGCGTGCTAATAGAAATAAAATATAAATGAAATGAACCCAAAAACAAAACAAAATTTTTACCCACAGTGCAAGAATATGTATATGTATGTATACAATGAATACAATTGTTTTCTATACTCTGATTTTGGCACGTTCCTAACCAATGCAGTAATTCATTTTATACTATGAACTTCTACAGAATACTACTATCCAAAAAAAACAACTGTAACTGAACTAAAGACCACACCCTGATAACCGAAAAACTTGTATTATAAACAAAAAAATGCAAACATTAAATTCAAAAGTTTTATTCCATAAATAAAAAAAATAAAAAAAATGCGACAGTTTTTATTTTTTGAAGTCGCGGGGCGGGTTACCTTATCGAGCTGCTTAGCAACTTAATTGGGAATCTTGAAAATTAATAGATGCTTAAAATATGAGAAACGATTTGAGTTATGCATATGGCTAATAAAATTTGACAACAAAATGAAATCAAAATAAAAATATATATATATATATTTATATATAAAAAATTTTTAGGTGGGTGACAAACGAAACTGTGTAGAAAAATAATAAAAAAAAAAAAAAAAATTCATTCGTTTATGGATAAATTTTGGATCAAAGCATACATTGGGAATATGTAATTTAATTTTAACTGCTTCCGGTATAAATTTGATAAGAAATATATATTAATAATGTTTCGTTGCATTCAAAAATATTTATAAAAATTGCGCAATAAAAAAATATTAAAAAAAAAAATAATAATAATAATAAAAAAAACACCGACAAAAACGATAAGCAAACATTTCCAGAAAAGTAAAAAAAAAAAATTATTGTATATATATAAAAAAAATCATTTTGAATTTCATTCATTCTAGAATCTTTAGAAAAATATATATTATATATTTCAATATATATTAGTTTCCATTCGTAATTTCTCTTTAATTTCTGCTTATAGCAAATGAATAATGAAACCTAATGAAATGTAATTGCAAGAAAAATTTGTGGAAGTCGTATCATAATTCCACGAAATTTCGATAAAAGTAAGATAGTTAAATATAGTACAAATCTTGCTTTCCATACGTCATTTCTTTCGATTAATCGTGACATAGCTAAAAACATTACAAAAAAAAAAGCAAGAATAAAAGTAGTCGAAATCTTTCTTTTTTAGCAATCAAACATTTTTTTTTTATTTAATGCATTATATTTTGCGATAAATGTTTTCTTTTCTTTATCATATATACATACTATATATATATGTATGTTTTGTAGTATATAGAAATAAAAATATATACATATATCTATAGCTTATAATTACGATAATGAGATCGTTGTGTCTTTGTGCTTAGTCAGCCTACAACAAATACAATACAATTATTATTATTATTATTATAGTATAAGCCTAGCACTTAAGTCTAAGTATAAGTATAAGTCTAAGTATATTATAGAACTCATCTTTTAAAGCAATCATTAAAAGTGAGAGCGAGCGCGAGAGAGAGACAAAGAGAGCAAAAATGATCGTATAACACTTAAAAAATGAGCAAAAAAATAATTAACGAATTATCTATTAATCGATTGATTTATTGTTTAAATTAAAAAATAATTAAAATAAAGTAAAAAAAACAAACAAACAAATTCTATGCACAAATTATACAATACAGTCTTTGAATAACCATTACGAGGTCTGAGGTGTTTTTTTTTTCTTTTCATTTCTTTTCTTTTCTGGGAATTGATATTACCTAAAATTACAAATTGAATGTGGCTACTATAGCTATAAGGTACATATGATTATATAACTAGGCATACATATACATATACATAGATAATTGATAATTAATAATTAATAATTAAACTATAGTTTTACAGTTATCTATTGGCTATTCTCCTTGCACGATCATTTTCATCTTTTGGAATTATTCATCTTAGGAGGCGTTAGTTATGGTAGTGCAATACTTTTTCACATTTCTACTTCTTATCTTCTCATCATTTTCTATTACTTTTTGTCTTTTGCTTTGGCATTTTGCAGTTATAAGCCATACAATGCGATAGTTATATAGAATCAGGTTTATATAACTTCGATTGTTGGCTAATTGTGACTTTTGTTTGCGTATCCTTTCTAATGGATTCACTGGGTTGTCGATTCCCATATGTGGGCAGTCGATGCTGAGCCAACAGCAAATTCCAAGCCAGGCATTTCCCATGCCTGGCGGCGCTCAGCATCCAAGGATTTATATCCTGAACGTATAACCAATCAATTTCTTTCAATTGTACGCTCTATCTGCTCATGATCTCATCAATGGTGAAGCCTAACATACGTTTGGGTTTCTCTACACTTGACGAGGATAAATCCAAGGCTGGCGGACTAACCAACGGTGCAGGTTGAACGGATGAGTTCAATGCCTGTGTTGGTGGTGCTGGTGCTGATGCTGGTGCTGCTTCTTTTACTCTCTTGGATTGCTGTTGTTGTTGCTGTTGCTGCAGCTGCTGCTGTTCGCTGTGACTCTGCAGATGACTCTTAAGATTTGCACGCTGATTGAAGCTACGATGGCAAATGTTGCACTTATGGGGACCCTCCTCCATATGTGTAACCTTGTGCACGGCTAACGTGCGTGACTGGCAGAAGCCTTTGCCGCAATCATTACACTTGAAAGGCTTCTCCTTCGAATGAATGTAACGATGATCACGCAAATGATCCTGTCGCCGGAATGCTTTGCCGCATATGTCACACGAATAGGGACGCTCATCTGTATGCGTACGCTCATGAATCAATAGATTGTAGGATTTGGTGAACTGACGATTGCAATATTTGCAGATGAATTGCTTCTTTGGGCGACTACTGCCTGTACCACTGGAAGCACCAGCAGCTGCTGCTGCGGCTGCTGCTGCAGCGGCATCTCGTAGCTTTAGGTTTGGCAGCACGCCCCAGTTGCGCAGATTGTGTAATGCTGGATAGGGACGTACATGCGGATGACCATGTGCTGGCAAATGTGCATGATGTGGATGATGCGGGTGATGCGGATGATGTGGATGCGGATGACCTTGTGCTGCTGCTGCAGCTGCTGCTGCTGCGGCCTGTTGTTGCTGTTGCTGCTGCTGTTGTTGATGGAAGATGGAAGCATTGCGTATCCATTGATTCATGAATATTGCCTGCTGATGTGCAGCTACGGGATCAGCATTACCGGCAGCATATGCCGGATAGTGACCATGTGGACCATGTTGCTGTTGCTGTTGATGCTGTTGTTGTTGTTGTTGTTGATGTTGAAGTTGCATCTGCAGCCAGAGACGATGTTGTTGCTGGTGTTGTTGTTGTTGCTGCTGTTGATGTTGCTGCTGTTGATAATGTGCCATGTGACGCATATGCAACTGTGTGGCAATTGCTTCATCAGCGGCTGTATTTGAGTTGCCAACACGCCGTAGCGGTGGCTCCTCTGTAGGCGTGTGCGGTGGTGTCAACATTGGTGACAAACTGCTTTCACGCTCCTCCTTGATAACAATGAAATCGCCTTCGCGAAAATCTATTTTAATTTAAGGAAAAAAATAAAAAAAAATTTTATTTAATAAAATGTAAAATTTAAAATATTTTTTATTCAATTGTAGGCAAAACTTCAAATGCAATTGTAACGGTACTGCAAAGTTTCTGCAGATCGTTTTGCCGTCGGGTTTTTTTTTTTTGTGCTCTACATAATTTTTTTTTTGTTTTGTTGCTTTTCATTTTATGCTTACCTTGATCTCTGCTTATGTTAAGCTCGTCGTCCACCGTTATGTTGCTGATGGGCGAGGCCGAAGTAGAAGACATATTCCAAGTTTTTTTTGTTTTGATTTCTTGTGTAGTTGTTGTTGTTGTTAATCTCTTGGTTTTTTGGTTAGCTTGCACTTGTTTTTGATTTATGCTTTTTGCACTGTCACTTGCACTTAACGTTTACGTGTTGTTGTTGTTGTTATTAGTTTGTAGTCTTTTTAGTATGCTTTGGCTTTACGTCTTTTTTGTGTTCCTTATGTTGTAGTTGTAGTTAAAGTTGAATTTATTGCGCTCTTCTCTTTGCTGCGACGTGCCCACGACAACGTCTCAACTCAAACTGAATTCTGTTTGCGTACTTCGCTCTCCGACTCAAACTCGTGAAAATGCGAGGCGAGCGAAGTAAGCGTGCGAGTGTGTGTGTGCGTGTCTGTGTGTCTGTGTGTATGCGTATGTTTATGCTCGTGCCTGTGTATTACGTTATCTCACTCTTTCGCTCTCTCTCACTCTCTTTGTCATACACACGTTTTGATTGTTCGCTCGTTTGTTTGCGTTTGTGTGTGTGTATGTTGAGTGAAGTGACTTCTGCTGTGGCGACTTCTGCTGCTGCTGCTGCTATTGCTGCTGTGTCTGCTGCTGTTGCTGTTGCTTGTGCTGCTGTTGCTGTAGCTGTGAGTAGCGCTCGTTAATAACTGAATGCAACTGCGGCGTCGACGACCGGTTTTGAAGCGAACCAACAGCAGCTGTATATATTTTTCATAGTTGTTGCTTTTTTTTCTTCTCTTGTTGTTGCTCTTTGACGGGGTTGAAATTATTTGGAAATGGCAGATACGAACACGCCTACCTGCTAAATGAAGCGCTACGATTGGCTGTTGTCAAAAGAGCCAGCGGCTGCCGTATACTGTATCTGTTTAGTTGTTGCTGTTGTTATTGTTGCTATTGCTGTTGTTGTGCTGCTTCTTCTTCTTGTTCTGCTGCTTCTGTTATCAAAAGCGCGTGGTTTCGATGGGACTCCACGACTCCTCGTCGAGTTGATTCGGGCATCGTTTCTCGCTCTGCTGCAGCAGTAAACAAGCGGAAACCGTTCAGCTGATGGTCGGACGCCGTTGTCGGGCTGCCGTAGTTGCTGCTGCTGCTGCTGTTGCTGCTGCCGCTGTCGCTGCTGTTGCTGCCGTTGCTGCTGCTGCTGCTTGTGCTGCCGATGCTGCCAATGGTGCTGCTGCTGCTGCTTCTGGCAGGCAGCCATCATCAGGCCAAAGTTGACCCGCATCCCACCCAGGCGCATGCCCCGGCCAGCTGGCCCAGTGTTATATCCTTTGCTCCTGCTGCTCGTGCTGCTTTTTTGCCTCGCCCCAGGATATTGTAATCTATTGTCCCTTTATTTATTTTCTTTTTTTTTTTCTTTCGTTTTGTTTATACACGTACATCTACATATATCTATGTATGTATGTGTGTGTGTGTGTGTTTTGTGTTTTAGTATATTTGCGCCTGATTCGTTTTCATTTAAATTTTAATTTGCCAAACAAATCAGAAATCAACTTTTCCGACTGCCTCCCACACATTTTGCGCCTTACACTTTTCAGCGTTGCAAAATTCAATTAGTGTCATCAAAGGAAATGCCGGAAAAACTCATTTTTCGGTGTATGAACGAATTTCCCTTTTATGCTAATTTTAACGTTGATTAAAGTTTACATACATATACATATACATACATATACATTCACACACACACATATACATATATATATGTATCAACATTATTTTATGCGCTTATCAAAAAAATTGAAATGAAACTTAAAGCCGAATTTATTTTCTGGCGCGATATATCAAATATGAGGGCATAATTTATTTTCTACGCTTTAAAAAACATAATATTCCCTAATGTTATTACATACACATAATAGTGTTTTTTTCCCCTCCGATTGTATAACTCATACTTTAAAAATATTTATTTTGTTTATAGTTTTTTTTTTTATTATTTTGTTATTTCAATTAGTCAAAGAAAATTGCACCTTCCGTTGCCCAGAGAAAATTGACTTTAATGAGTTTTGCATTTGAAATACATCATAAATTAGACAAGGCAACTAAACGGAGCTTAACGTGTTAGTTAATATAATATTATTAACCAATTGAACTGCAACTGTGACTTAAATGTCAGCAGTTATTTATTTTTTTATGGAAGTAAGCAAAACAATAAAGAAAAAAATAAAAAAAAAGCAAAACAATAATGAAAAAAAATAATAAAAAAATTCAATTGTCCATCATTTTATAGCTGAAGATTATCAATTTTTCACTAGATTATGACTATGATTATTTAATGGTCAGCAATTTGATATAATGCATTAAATTTAACATGGAAATTTACTACACTTGAAGAAAAAAGTAAAAAAAAGTTTCTTTAATATAAAGCAAATGTTAAATTTCTTGAAAAATAAAAAACACTTTCAATTTAACAAGGGAAAAAGCAAAAAAAAAAAAAATAAAATAAAAATCATATTTATAAATATAAAATGATTTATCAAATTATTTATAAAAATTAATTCACAATATTCAAGTCTGAGAATTTTGTAATAAATTAATAAAAACTAATCTTTTGTTCACTGTTTTCTGTTATCGAAAGAGATTTGAAGTTCGCAGAATTTAAAAATGGTTGAAAAAAAAAACCTTATTAAATTTATACCAGCTTTATATCGGCTTATCAGCAGAGTGAGGCAGTGCTGGCGCTTTGTATTATAAAACACTTAAAGCAATTTTTAAATACATATCAACAAAAGTTACTTATATATCTATAACTACATATATATATATATATGAAAAGCCCCGATATAGTTACGTTTTACAATCAGAGTGAAATTGCTTTACTAGATTTGATTCTCATATAACTAAAGATAAGTTGAAATTTGCACATTCCTTACACTTGAGTAATAAATAAATAAAAAAAAATAAAACATAAATATTTATCGAAATCAATTACAAAAAAAAATACCTCATAAATATTTATCGAAATCAATTGAATCTGAAATAATTTTTTTCAATTTTCAGTTACAGATTTTTTTAGTAATTATATATTGAAATATATATGTGGACTTGTATAGACAAATGGTTCATATTAAAATTCAGGAACTCTTTCATCCCGTAATTCCATTCAAATCCAAAATCTATGCAATGTAATATATATATTTATATTTCATATTAAAATTCAGGAACTCTTTCATCCCGTAATTCCATTCAAATCCAAAATCTGTGCAATGTAATATATATATTTATATTTCATATTAAAATTCAGGAACTCTTTCATCCCGTAATTCCATTCAAATCCAAAATCTATTTTTTTTAAATATATATGTGGATAAAATTCAAGAACTCTTTCCTCCCGTAATTCCATTCAAATCCAAAATCTATGCAATGAAATATATATATTTATATTTAAAGATTATTCATAATGAAATTCAGGAACAATTTAACCCTAAAATCCTTACAAACATTCCAAAAATCTATGCAATGTTTTTATAGCAACTTCCGATATTGATTTCGGACTTCTTCAAGACTTTCCCACAGCGATTATTTCGTTGGTTTTACCAAACATTACCAAATCTGTTGCTGAACAATCCATCAATTAAATAGACACATACCATCTACATACGGTATTATTTTTATATATGTTTTGTTTTTTCTTTTTGGTTTTACCCAAAATCTGAACACTGACTAAGGCAAAGGACGTAGACTAAGCGAAAGGACACGACAGGCACAGCTTAGCGACTTGGCACACTTTTCGGTGTTTTTGACTTTTTAGTCCCGGTGACGAGGACTCGGACTCGGACTCGGACGAGGACAGACTAATGGACTAAGTCAGTGCTTACTACTGTGCCTTGGCGAAAGCCAATTAAAAAATATTTACACAAATGTATTTTGTCAATTTTCCCAATTCTTAAAGACAACAACAAAGTCAAAATCGGCTAAATCAAATATCCTGACTAAAAAAAAAACCAAGAAAGAAAGAAAGAAAAAAAAGAAAATTTCCCTCCGACTCAATGTCCGGCGCGTGTAAATGTTTGTTATTGTACTTGTTTTAGCTGTTACTCTTACAGTTGTTGTTGTTGTTGCTGTTGCTGTTGTTGTTGTATTTATTCTTCTTTTGCCTGCTGTCTGTCTGTCTGTCTGTCTGTCTATCTGTCTGCCTGGCAGCTTTCTTAGCCGTTTGGCAACCGGCAACTGTCAACTGTCAATGCCGCTATTGACACTTGGCAAACAGTCGGCGAACTTTTTTATTTCAAAGTGTTTCCCATTGCCTTTCCCATATACATTGCCTCTTCCCCTCCCCCCCCCCACACCATACCATTCATTCACTGGCCCTTTGCCGTTCCAAATCCACGAGCAGTAATTAACATCATGTCATAAGTGTACAAAAACAAATAAATAAATAAATAGATAAAAACACAAACAGACTGTAGAGAATGGACATAGAGACGGACGATGAGTCAGTCAGCCAGTCAGCGAGCCAACCAGTGAGAGCCGCGACACATGAAAGACACAGACCGAATATTTCCCAGCGTACAATGTAGTTTATACGCGCGTACATTGATATATGGCACCCACTGTCAACTTCCTGCTATTATAGCCAGTCAACACATGCAGAAAGGATTAGCTTAACAAACACACACACAAACACACACACTGAGAGAGAGAGAGACTAGTATTTGCATACATAACGAAGAAAAATTGACGGAAACGGAAATGCAGCTAGCACAGCCAGCAGCCTGAGAGCCAGGCCAGGCTCATAAAAAGCAGCAGCTATAGAACCTGCCCAAGGATGCATAGACCTAAAATGCTCTGCACCAATAAAGAAGTCATTGCACATTCAATTAGTGCCATAAAATCATAAAAATTCTCGTCTGCTGCTCGACATTAGTAGCGCACTGTTTGCTGCCCTGATGCTGATCTACTGTCCGTGTCCTTATTTCTGACCTTTTTTTTTGTTGTTGTTGTTTTTCTTCTTGTTTTGTCTCAATAACAACAAATATAGAGCGTAAAAAATATAACATCGAGAGCAGCAAAAAACAAAATCATCATAAAAATTAAAAGCAAAGAAGAAAAAAAAAAAATAAATCTGAAAATTTGACAATTTCTTTGGTTTTTTTTTCTCTCTCTCAACATTTCAGCTTCATTTTCATTTTCATATTTTTCTTTTTATTTTTTTTTTTTCTGTTATTTTTTTGCTAAACCATAAAAATTGTCAACGCTTCGCAGAATGAGTATCAAGAGAGTACTAAGACCCTTGGGCCCATAGCCCATGGCCCATGGCTTGACCTGGTTTTTAGCAATTTTCGAACAGTTTTTTTTTTTCTCTGTCTTGTTGTTTGTCGTTTATGATTTCATTTTTCGATGACTTTGTTTGTTTGTTATTTTTTTTGTAACATTTTTACATTTTCGACGAAAAAAATTAGATTTTTTAGTGCAAAGTTGCTTTGTTCACGTTTTTCCACGGCCTAAAAATGCTAATGTCGAAGATATCGTTGATGTTTTCTTTTTTCTTTGACTATTTCGACTTTGACTTTTTAGTGTTTCGCTGTTTTTCACATTAAACACCAAAATTTTTTTTTGTTTTTTTTTTTATGGCAATTTACTGTAAGTTTTATTTAAATGACATTTTATTCTTCTTCTTTCAATTCTCGTAGAAAATTAGTCTTTGCAATTGAATGGTAAATATTTTTTCTTTTTTTCTAGAGCAATTTTAAAGTGACCTTCAAATGGAATTTTTCAGTGAACTTAGGGAACTTGGAAAAAAATATCAAGAAAAATTTTAATTAATAAAATTCTAAAAAAAAAAAAATATTTTAAGATTTATTTTTTTTGGAATTTTTTTTTAACTGAAAAATTTTTTTGAATTTTTATTTTTATAAATGCAACAATAACATACAAAAAAAATTTAGGTAATTTATGTTGAAAAATTATTAAAATGTATTTTATTATTTTTGGTTATTTGCTAAAATAAAAATCAACAAAAATTGACAAAAATTTGGAGACTCTCTCTGACAAAACTTCCGCTACTTTTCAGCAACAATTCAAGGCAAAATTCGAAAGTAATTTTCCAAAAACAGCAACAGGAAGACTGGGAAAAAAAAGTATAGAAAACTAAAGGCGAAAATGCTTCCATGAAAAAGTCGTTGTCAAAAGTAAAAGTTAACAAAAACCAAAAATTGTTTCAGGCCTTGAGAAAATGAGCGAAAACTACACTTTTATAATTAGGTAAATATGCGCTATAGTAACTATATATATATATGATATATGGTAGATAGTAGATGTTAACATGCTATGGCATAGATTGTAAATACAATTATGAAAATATATATATATGTGTGTGTGTGTGTAAGAGTGTGTGTTGTAAAAGGGATGTGCAAAAGTAAAAGTCAAGGTTAGACGGTTGCAATTTTGTTCATTGTTTTGATTTGCATTGCTTGCGAAAAGTATCTAAACACACCATAAACGTGTCACGCCCGCGACTTACCAATATCAAAATATATATATATAAAGAGAGAGAGAATCATAAATAATCAAGGACGACATTGAGCAATGAGCAATGAGCAAATGTATAATGTGCAATGTGTATGAAATACTGAAAAACCATAAGATGAGGCAGAGCAAAAAAAGGGGTGTACCCTTTACCCTAGTAATTAAACAGGATATTTACGCTGTAGGTAAAGGTAACTGTTGCTGCTGCTGCTGCTGCTGCTCGTTTAGTTAACCCTAAAATGTGATCGCTCTCATTGTGTGTGCGCTACGGATCGCGCCTTGTGCGGTGGGCGCGACGCACTTTTACTCTTTTTTTTGTTTTTTTTGTTGCCTTTTGCCAATTTACCTAGAAATGAACACACAAGGCTTACACATTCCATACACGAGTTGTCCTTGTGTCTCTGTCTCTGTCTTTCTCTCACTCTCTTTCTGTCTCTCTCTCTCTCTCTGTGTGAGTGTTTGACTGTTTTGTGCATCATTTTTCAACTAGCATTTTGTTTGGCATATAGATTTGCTTATAGAGTTGTTAGTACTGGCTGCTTATATCGCTGTGGCGAATTACCAAAGGGTTGCAATACTCATGCAAAGGGTTGTTATTTATTTGCCAAAATAATTAGATTGATCCTGCGCTAAGCTAAGCATACGTAGGACATGTCAATTACTGGTCTCATTAGACACTCCCACGACGCCCAGGAGTAAAAGCAAAACGTTGTGTTAAATGAAGCGACGGTTTAGCTACTTAATGCAATACGCTTATCGACTGTCGTCTCTCTCTCTCTCTCTTTCACTCTCTCTCGCTCTTGCTTTGTCTCTTTGAATGTCATAAAATTGCGTGATAAGACTGCAACAACAATAACAACAACGACGAAAAATGTCGCAAAATCGCGTTGAAACAAAATTCTAATAAAAAAAAAGAAACGCGGAAAAAAACTTCATAGCAACATGAGCAACAACAACAACAATAACAACGAGAGCTTTATGATTTTCTGTGACTTTGATTTAAGCCGCACGCCGCATTTTTGTCATAAACTTTGCGGTGCTTTTCATATTTTGCCGGCTGTTGATTTTCATATATTCTTAACAGTCTTTCGTTGCCTTTTTTTATTTATTTTTTTTTTATGTTTTATTTGCTTTTCTGATTTAGCAATATGGCGGACTGTGTGGCGGCATTTAAAGGTTACAAATGGCCGCAGCTCCAAAAAACAGAATGAAAAAAAAAACTGAAGCGTTTGTCCAATCAAATAACATTGCATTATGATTAATGAATTGTTGTTGTCTTATTGCTAAAAAGGCCTAATTGATTTGGCCAGCAACTCTAACTGTCTGTCTGTCTGTCTGTCAGTCTGTGCCTCTCATTGACTTCTATAGTTTTCTATTTACTTGCACTAATTCATAAATAGATTTATTTTTTTTCAATTTGCTCCAAAAGTTGACACCCGTTGAGAGCTGTCAAAGCCGTTGAAGTCGTTAAAGCCTTTGAAGTCATTGAGTATTCTTCAAGTTAATGTTATTTGGCTTGCTGTGCGTGCTATTATTGTACCTGAAGCTGTCTAATTAAAGCGCTATTAATGATTCAACGTACGCCCACCCATCGATAGGTAACATACAATGCTTACGCTTTACATATACTTCCCCCAACTTGACCTTTGAGCTGAGCTGAGCTGAGTATAGCATCTATATATCGCTTACAAATCTAATCAGCAAAGAGCACAACACGAAATCCAATCCAAGTGTGTAATTAATAATCTCTTAGAGTTAGCCTTTTGCCTATAGCAACAATTACAACTACAACTACAACAGTCTCAGTCGCAGTCGCTGTAGATTTTGTGTGTTTCCAGTGAAGGCTTGTAAAGTATTCAAATTACGGGGCGACGAAAAGTGTGAAAATGCGTTTGCAGTGACATGAAAAAAACTTAAGGCATTGAGTGCGATAGTTGGAGTTGGAGATGGATATGGAGATGGGCGAGTTTAGCCATAACATTCATTGATTTATGACTGCAAACATGTGCGACCCACCAGATCCTTTTCTATTCTATTCTTTTCTCTCTCTCTCTCTCTTATTTTTGGCGCGTCCTTCAGCGCCACTTCACCAAGTGTCAAGTACTATATGTTTCGTGTGTATGAATCGTTATGCCTTGCTCCGATTACATGCTTTGTTGGTTGGTTTATTTCATACTTGGTCACTTGGTACTTGGTTTTCTATTTTCTGTTTTCTGTTGTTTACAGTGCGGCGCTCTCTCTGTATTCATAAATTATGTAATGTTGCAGCAACGCCTGCAACTGCAACAGGAGTTTTCTCATTTTTTTTTCTTTTCTTTTCTTTTCTGTGTTGTAACCTGATGCTAAAAACCTTTGACGATAACAATTCTGAAAATTATCTATCTGCATATTTCTCACTCTCTCGCTCCTACTACACCGCCTACAATGTCTTCCCCCTCGTCTCTAGGTTTGTTTACATTCGTCGAGAGACTAATTGTCGCGGCAAGTTCTACGATTTTAACTGTTTGTTGGCTCTGGGAAAATCACTTGAAATTTATTAGATTTAACTCAACAGAAAGAAGAGCAAGAAGTAGAAGTAGAAGTAGAAGTAGAAGTAGAAGTAGAAGTAGTAGAAGTAGTAGAAGTAGTAGAAGTAGTAGAAGTAGTAGAAGTAGTAGAAGTAGTAGAAGTAGTAGAAGTAGTAGAAGTAGTAGAAGTAGTAGAAGTAGTAGAAGTAGTAGAAGTAGTAGAAGTAGTAGAAGTAGTAGAAGTAGTAGAAGTAGTATAAGTAGTAGAAGTAGTAGAAGTAGTAGAAGTAGTAGAAGTAGTAGAAGTAGTAGAAGTAGTAGAAGTAGTAGAAGTAGTAGAAGTAGTAGAAGTAGTAGAAGTAGTAGAAGTAGTAGAAGTAGTAGAAGTAGTAGAAGTAGTAGAAGTAGTAGAAGTAGTAGAAGTAGTAGAAGTAGTAGAAGTAGTAGAAGTAGTAGAAGTAGTAGAAGTAGTAGAAGTAGTAGAAGTAGTAGAAGTAGTAGAAGTAGTAGAAGTAGTAGAAGTAGTAGAAGTAGTAGAAGTAGTAGAAGTAGTAGAAGTAGTAGAAGTAAGTAGTAGAAGTAGTAGAAGTAGTAGAAGTAGTAGAAGTAGTAGAAGTAGTAGAAGTAGTAGAAGTAGTAGAAGTAGTAGAAGTAGTAGAAGTAGTCGAAGTAGTCGAAGTAGTAGAAGTAGTAGAAGTAGTAGAAGTAGTTGAAGTAGTAGAAATAGAAGGAAGCATGAGTTGAAGTCCAGTCGAATCTAAACTTATTCTAAGCGATTTCTAGAGTTGCGTGTGGTCCGCATTGCCATTGCATTTGCATCTCAAGAGCGTTTGTGTGTGTGTGTGTGTTTGTGTGTGCTGCCTGCCACTTCTAGTTGCTACATTTTGCAGTTGCACTTTTACGACTAACAACATTTCAAGTACTCACACTTACACTCATACCCACATTCATACTTATACTCACACTCGCACTCACACTCTTAGAGCTAATGCGATCATTTCGAGGAACTTCTTATGATTGCAACTAAACGGTAGTTCACTCTGATTTCTTTTCATGATTTCTAGCATTGCTGCTGCTGCTTTGTCGATGCAGTGAAGTGGTTTCTCCCGTTGACTTTTCCTACTGAACCACATCACCACTGAACCACACTTGCCTTGTTATTTGAAGATTGTTTGGTTTCGTTTTGACACAAAGTATACAAAGATTTAGGTTTCAAAAATACTGGAAAAAAAAAACTTAAAAATAAAAATAAAAATAATATTGAGAAAAAAATACATTGAAACATTGATAAGTTCTCTAAGGATTTGATTTTCAAGTTAACATTAAAAAATCGGTGGAAAAAATTCCATAGAATCTTAGACTTTTATTTCTATTTTTACTAAATTCTTTTTTAATTTGAATTTTTATTATTTTAACAGTGAAATCAAATTAAAATGAAATATTAAAAAATAAAATAATCTAAAAAATGAAAAAATGAAAAAAAAAATGAACATTTAAAATCTAAAATAATATATAAAAATTTATTTTTAAATTAAAGAAAATTAAAATAATAATAATAAAAACAATAATTAAAATTTAAATACGATAATTTTAATAAAATAATTTTAATAAAATAATAATAATAAAAACAGTAATAAAAATTGTAATACAATATTAAAATTTGAATACAATAAATTTTGTTTTTTATTTATTTAAATTTTTTTTATTAGTTCAAAATTTAAATTTCAAGTCAAATTTTATAAAATACAATTTTTTAATATTTTTAATAAATTTAAATATATTGTAAAAATAATTTGTTTTTAAATTAAAGAAAATTAAAATAATAATAATAAAAAACAGTAATTAAAATTTAAATACAATAATTTTATTAAAATAATAATAATAAAGTAATTAAAATTAAAATATTAAAATATTCAATATTAAAATTTGAATACAATAAATTTTGTTTTTTATTTATTTAAATTTTTTTATTAGTTCAAAATTTAAATTTCAAGTCAAATATTATGAAATACAATTTTTTAATATTTTTAATAAACTTAAATATATTATAACTACAATTTTTTTATATTTTTTGATAAATATTAATAACAAAATATTTTTTTTTGTTTTATATTTTTTCTTATTTTTTTTAAATATGTTTTCCTTTCGTTTTTACATTTTTTTCCTGTATTGCAGTAACAACTCAATTATATTAAATTTCTTTATTATTATACTTGCAGATCCTTGCTGATTTTAATTACTTTAAATTACTTATAGCAAATTGTTCAATTAATTTTAATGTGCAACTAATCGTAGTACGTTAGTTGCTTGGTTAACCTAACACACACACACATCGTCACCTTGATGTGCAAAAGGCACAGTTGGATTACACTAAGCATAAGGCATGCATAGGTATTCATAGGCATAGATAGAACCTGCTGCTTAACTAGTTACAAATAATTATCTATTTTGGCAAATAGCTGCAGCAATCAATAGTAATTATAATGCTTATAGCTCTATGCCAGGGACATCCAAGAAATAATAGAAATATATATGTAAACATATCCAATTGCAATTATGATGCATTTCATCCTTGAAATACACACTAGGAGGGGGGCCCGGACAGCAGCAGGAACAACAGCAACTGCATGTTTGCAGCTAAGATTGTTGCTGCTAACTAAGGTTAGCCCAAGCAGCCAGAAAAATGGCTGGATTTTTGGCCAGACGAGCGAAACGAATGTTGTAGAAAAACTGAAGTGGAATCTGCAAGCGACTAATGTTGTGATTAGCATCTGCGTTGACAAACACAGTAAGCGGTCCCAAGGCGATCAGCAAAACAGATACAGATACACACATACAGACACATATAGATATAGTTTTGCCTTGGACAATGTTGTGTGCCCCCCCGTTCCCACCCAAGATGAATAATTATAGGTGATCTTTATGCGTTTGGCCGGCTCCTTGCTGCGACCGTTAATGGGCGCGCGTACCTTGGCATAGGGTATAACTATACATATACAGGGTATAGAGTGTTACCTGCGGCGTTTTTGGCATTCCGAAAATTCCAACAGATTTCTTGTTGTTGTTGTTATTGTTGTTACTGTTGCTGTTATTGTCGTTTTCTTTAGTTCAATTGATGCGCTCGCAGTGAGTCGTCGCATTGTTAGACAAAACGAATTCACGCGTATTCCGCCGAAACTCGCTAATGGTCACAGCGTCCTCCTACTCATGCTATATCCTCGCATCGCAAACGCATCGCAAACGCATCGCCTTGTCTTGCCTTGCATCGTTCAACATCACAGCAGTAACTGATAATAATATTGAAGTTTCTTCAATGTTCAAACATAACAACGTTCACCTTGGTCTCCGCCTGTGTTATTAATGATGGAAATTTGAAAATACAGAAGGTTCAATAATTGCAACATCATTGTCCACGATGAGCGATGCCTTCGCACCCAAAAGAGAAAGAGAAAGAGTGCGTGAGTTAGTGAGTGAGTGAGATAGCAAATACTGCACTGACTATGTTGAAAATCAGTGACTTTGTCTCAATAACAATGCTGCTAACAAATTGCTGCTGCTGTTGCTGCTGTTGCTGTTGCTGTTATAAACTGCTGCATTTCTCTCTCTTTACTCTTCTTCTTTAATGCTGCACTAAGATCACGCGTGTCCCTTTTAGCTGCCATTTTAAAGCACAGATAAGACTGCGTATATATATATATATATTCTACAGATTTTTATTGCCAACATTTATGAGTTCAAAAACAACAAATACCTGCCGCCACTCTCTCACTCTCTCACTCTCTCACTCTCTCTCGCTATGAGTTGAACTTCCTTTAGATTTTTACATCTTTTCGATCGGCAGCAAAATGCATTTATATTGCAGCAATTTTGTATCAATTCAATGTCTTCCACGAATCCCATAAAGCGCGTCGCGTGTAGTTTGGGAAGGACAAACAAACAAACAAACAAATATGCAACATGCATATTGAGTGTGAGGGAGAGAGAGAGAGAGAGAGATAGAATAGTTAGTTCGCATGTTTAATGCCAATTTTTATAATATGCTTCACCTTCACTTTACGCATATTTTCATTTCCCATCCCATTTTTCTTTTACATTTTCAGCTCTTTTGTTTTACACTTCGCATTTACAATTTTTGTTTTTTCTTTTTCATGTGTAAAACATTTCTCAAGTTTTCAGTCAATGCGCGTGCCCTGCAACTCCTTTCTGCTGCTTGCCTTTGCCTCTGCTTTAGCCTAGTGTTGCCCTTGCCTCTTGCCACATAATGTTGTTTGCCGCACGCGCCTACTTTGAGCACTTATAACAAAAAAATTTTTTTTTTGACACATTGTTGATTCTCTTGAATTGTCGACGACACACGAATCAACTTTCTGTCATATATAACTTGCTAAAGGTGCGAAATGACCTTGCTGCAAGCGCTGCAAGTGCAATATGGCAACAACAAAAAAAAAACTCATAACTAAGCTTAAGCTCTCTCTCTCTCTCTCTCTCTCTCTCTCTGTCTCTCACTTAAGACATACTCGACTTGGCTTTAGATTTTGCACTCAACATTCTTATCATTTGCAATTTTGACAAACAATTTGTCTACGTGATGTGCATGAAGGCAAAATATTGAAATCAAGTTGCCGTTGAGCTTTTATGCCGTTAGTTACAAGTCAAATATAAAGTAATTCATGGCTGCATTTGATAAGCTATCAGCTACCTAGAAGCTTGAAGCAGCAACAGGCAGCAGCAGCTGAATTCAAGTAGCTCGTGTAACACTTGAGGCAATGAGGCAACTTAAAGTCAAGTGCAGGAAATTTCTGCTTGAGTTAAAAAGCAGCTAAAACAGTTACATGCACATATTGTTGTTGCACAGTTATCTCTAGTAGCTATTGCTGTCTCTTGCCACTCGGCAACTGTTCAACTATACAGCTACCCGACTATGCAACTGTTCAACTGTTCAACTGTCCAGCTGTCTGACAAGCTACTCGTCATTGTTCAATGGCACGAGGCGAAAAGTGTCTGGCAGTTAAGTTTTTATATTAGATCATGAAACTATAGTCAATATATATACAGTCGCTATATATTTGTATTTCTTGTTGTCTCTGAATATTGTTATATATTCCCCATGCCACACAGTCTACAGCTGGAGCAATCCTGCTGTGCACACATGTCTCACTGTTGTTCTCTTTATGACCTGCTAATCCTGTGCATCAATGTGTGGAGCACACACACTGCAAGAGTAAGAGAGAAAGAGATAGATAGAGAGAGAGAGAGATAGAGAGAAATGTGCAAACAAATGTTAAACGTATGTGTCCTTAAATCCAAGCAAATTGGATCATAACTGCAAAAACTGTCGAAATCTGCACAAACAGCGCACTAATTAAGTCCAGCAGCGAACAAGACAGACAGAAAAACAGACAGACAGACAGACAGAGAGACAAATATAATACACAAAGCACAACGTTAAGCCTGAAAAAAATCATTTTGATGAACAAAACAAAGTCAAACTCATCAAAACTGGACAAGCACTAAAATTGAACAAACTAAAAACGTGACATCAGCACCACCACGAGCCACATACTGTAAGTGTGGAGAGAGAGAGAGAGAGAGAGACTAGAGAATGTAAGAAAGTGATAGCAAATACTAGGAGCATTGACTTCTTGTGAAAATGTGCAAAAAAAAAAAACTTTGGCGTGTAAATTTATGCAACAAATATATACAGAAAAAATATATATAAATTATCAGAATGCCAACATGACGTCATAGAAATTTTTGCTCTTATTTTTACTGCAACTTCCAGTGAAAAAAAAAAAGAAAATAATTTTATAGCTAAACTTATTTTCATTATCTTCTGTTCTTTCATTATATTTTTAATTTTCTCACAGTGTTATAGTTTTCAGAAATAACAATTAAAAAACTTGAACATTTTCACTTATAGTTTTATAAAATTGATAAAAAAAAATAAAAATGAAAATGAAAAAAAAAAATTATTATTATTATTTTATTTTTATGCAGCTGTTTTTCTAAATTTCAAATTGATTTTGATTTACAAATAATTTTTTTCTTCAATTTTTTTGTTTCATTGTCGTGAAATCTGTAAATGCGTTTATAGGGGGCGTCATTGAAACTACCGAGAGTCAGCTCAACAGGCAGCTCACAACTGGCAGCAGGCAGCTATAATGTTTCCCATGGGATTAAGGCATGGAGCAAGGCAATTTATCGGAATTCAAACACTGTGCAGCACACTGCGGCACTCAGCAGCAGCAGCAGCAGCAGCAGCAGTAACAGCAGCAGCAGCCTAGAGTCTGGCCCTGTACACTTTTAATTATTCTGTTTGCTTACAACAACAACAACAACACTTCTTTTTTTTTTGTTATCGTGCAACACTTAACGGTTTTTTTTAGTTCTTTTGTTGTCGACACTTGTTTCGTTGTTTTGCTTATCGCACATTTGGCTGTGGCCCAATCAACATTCAATTTGTCGACTATGGGAAGTGGGTCGTGTCGACAACGCCCACAATTACAACAAGTATAACAACAACAACAACAAACACTCAATTTACTTGTACCCCCTCCCCTACAGTTCTATCTGCTCTCCATACTTTTCCCCTTTTGGTTAGGCGCCTGTAAAGAATTTTCCGAATATGAAATCTCAATATCATAGCACTTAATATTATCAATGATTGCCTGCACAGTTGAGTACATAGTCTATCTCCCTTGCACACACACACTTTACTCTCTCTCTCTCTCTCTCTCTCTGTCTGCGTTGCAGTTGTGCACTTGTCTGCTTTTAGTAAGGCAACAGCTATAGATGTAGATGATGTCTGTCTGACAATTACAATTACAATCATCGTCGACAAATCGACTAATCGCTTCATCGCTTGAGGTTTCAATTAACGCTGCCTACTGTCTATTATCTTGCTTATTTGCGGGGCGTATGCCGAAATTCAATTCAATTGTTTTGTCAATAATCTCAAGGCATTGTGTCTTTTGAGTGTTTGTCACATCATAATTTGTGGCACTTTATTTTCAGATTTACTTGAGGGCGAATTAAAATATTGCAGAGAAATCTTAATCTATTTATGATTTATGAGATTTTAGACATTTTCCTGCATATTGCATATTTCATTAATTTATATACAAAATAAATTATTATAAATTAATGAAATATGCAATATGCAGGAAAATGTCTAAAATCTCATAAATCATAAATAGATTAAGATTTCTCTGCAATATTTTAATTCGCCCTCAAGTAAATCTGAAAATAAAGTGCCACAAATTATGATGTGACAAACACTCAAAAGACACAATGCCTTGAGATTATTGACAAAACAATTGAATTGAATTTCGGCATACGCCCCGCAAATAAGCAAGATAATAGACAGTAGGCAGCGTTAATTGAAACCTCAAGCGATGAAGCGATTAGTCGATTTGTCGACGATGATTGTAATTGTAATTGTCAGACAGACATCATCTACATCTGTAGCCGTTGCCTTACTAAAAGCGAACAAGTGCACAACTGCAACGCAGACAGAGAGAGAGAGAGAGAGATAGAGTGTGTGTGTGTGTGCAAGGGAGATAGACTATGTACTCAACTGTGCAGGCAATCATTGATAATATTAAGTGCTATGATATTGAGATTTCATATTCGGAAAATTCTTTACAGGCGCCTAACTAAAAGGGGAAAAGTATAGCGAGCAGATAGAACGGTAGGGGAGGGGGTACAAGTAAATTGAGTGTTTGTTGTTGTTGTTGTTATACTTGTTGTAATTGTGGGCGTTGTCGACACGACCCACTTCCCATAGTCGACAAATTGAATGTTGATTGGGCCACAGCCAAATGTGCGATAAGCAAAACAACGAAACAATTGACGACAACAAAAATAAAATACCAAAAAAAAACCGTTAAGTGTTGCACGATAACAAAAAAAAAGAAGTGTTGCTGTTGTTGTAAGCAAACAGAATAATTAAAAGTGTACAGGGCCAGACTCTAGGCTGCTGCTGCTGTTACTGCTGCTGCTGCTGCTGCTGCTGAGTGCCGCAGTGTGCTGCACAGTGTTTGAATTCCGATAAATTGCCTTGCTCCATGCATTAATCCCATGGGAAACATTATAGCTGCCTGCTGCCAGTTGTGAGCTGCCTGTTGAGCTGACTCTCGGTAGTTTCAATGACGCCCCCTATAAACGCATTTACAGATTTCACGACAATGAAACAAAAAAATTGAAGAAAAAAATTATTTGTAAATCAAAATCAATTTGAAATTTAGAAAAACAGCTGCATAAAAATAAAATAATAATAATAATTTTTTTTTTTCATTTTCATTTTTATTTTTTTTTATCAATTTTATAAAACTATAAGTGAAAATGTTCAAGTTTTTTAATTGTTATTTCTGAAAACTATAACACTGTGAGAAAATTAAAAATATAATGAAAGAACAGAAGATAATGAAAATAAGTTTAGCTATAAAATTATTTTCTTTTTTTTTTTCACTGGAAGTTGCAGTAAAAATAAGAGCAAAAATTTCTATGACGTCATGTTGGCATTCTGATAATTTATATATATTTTTTCTGTATATATTTATATTGCATAAATTTACACGCCAAAGTTTTTTTTTTGCACATTTTCACAAGAAGTCAATGCTCCTAGTATTTGCTATCACTTTCTTACATTCTCTAGTCTCTCTCTCTCTCTCTCTCTCTCTCACACACTTACAGTATGTGGCTCGTGGTGGTGCTGATGTCACGTTTTTAGTTTGTTCAATTTTAGTGCTTGTCCAGTTTTGATGAGTTTGACTTTGTTTTGTTCATCAAAATGATTTTTTTCAGGCTTAACGTTGTGCTTTGTGTATTATATTTGTCTCTCTGTCTGTCTGTCTGTCTGTTTTTCTGTCTGTCTTGTTCGCTGCTGGACTTAATTAGTGCGCTGTTTGTGCAGATTTCGACAGTTTTTGCAGTTATGATCCAATTTGCTTGGATTTAAGGACACATACGTTTAACATTTGTTTGCACATTTCTCTCTATCTCTCTCTCTCTCTATCTATCTCTTTCTCTCTTACTCTTGCAGTGTGTGTGCTCCACACATTGATGCACAGGATTAGCAGGTCATAAAGAGAACAACAGTGAGACATGTGTGCACAGCAGGATTGCTCCAGCTGTAGACTGTGTGGCATGGGGAATATATAACAATATTCAGAGACAACAAGAAATACAAATATATAGCGACTGTATATATATTGACTATAGTTTCATGATCTAATATAAAAACTTAACTGCCAGACACTTTTCGCCTCGTGCCATTGAACAATGACGAGTAGCTTGTCAGACAGCTGGACAGTTGAACAGTTGAACAGTTGCATAGTCGGGTAGCTGTATAGTTGAACAGTTGCCGAGTGGCAAGAGACAGCAATAGCTACTAGAGATAACTGTGCAACAACAATATGTGCATGTAACTGTTTTAGCTGCTTTTTAACTCAAGCAGAAATTTCCTGCACTTGACTTTAAGTTGCCTCATTGCCTCAAGTGTTACACGAGCTACTTGAATTCAGCTGCTGCTGCCTGTTGCTGCTTCAAGCTTCTAGGTAGCTGATAGCTTATCAAATGCAGCCATGAATTACTTTATATTTGACTTGTAACTAACGGCATAAAAGCTCAACGGCAACTTGATTTCAATATTTTGCCTTCATGCACATCACGTAGACAAATTGTTTGTCAAAATTGCAAATGATAAGAATGTTAAGTGCTCGATGAAGGAGATGGAGTATGTCTTAAGTGAGAGACAGAGAGAGAGAGAGAGAGAGAGAGAGCCTTTAAGCTTAGTTATGAGTTTTTTTTTGTTGTTGCCATATTGCACTTGCAGCGCTTGCAGCAAGGTCATTTCGCACCTTTAGCAAGTTATATATGACAGAAAGTTGATTCGTGTGTCGTCGACAATTCAAGAGAATCAACAATGTGTCAAAAAAAAAATTTTTTTGTTATAAGTGCTCAAAGTAGGCGCGTGCGGCAAACAACATTATGTGGCAAGAGGCAAGGGCAACACTAGGCTAAAGCAGAGGCAAAGGCAAGCAG